>CAIGQQ010037975.1:3974627-3997943 GCA_903798035.1 Danio albolineatus | reverse complement strand
GTACGATTTTAGACAGTGGAAACAGCCTTAAAAGCGTACCGAACCATACCGTACCGTATGGTTCCATTTGGTACGCTTTTAGACAATGGAAACGGCCTTAAAAGCGTACCGAACCATACCGTACCGTACCACTCAGTGGAAACGGGCCATTAATGTTCAATCCACTTAAATTTGCAAAAACAATTAAGTTAACTTAATTGATTTGTGTTGGGACAACATGAAGGAATTGTCTGGAACCCAGCATATTTTACAGTGTTGCCTAAACTCAGAGCTGAACGTTTTGCATCACAAGCACAACACTGTAACACTGTGTTGTTAATATACATTTTTTAAAGTATCATTAATTATAAAAAATAACAGCAATATTGAGGATTTTAGGGCATGGGGGTGAATTAAGTTTGATTTGAATTAAGTAGCAGAGTTTAATCAAATGTTCCCCTGCTTTTTTTTTTTTTTAGAAGTTTCCCGAACAGCTCATTTTATAAAGTCAGCATAAAAAGCATGAGGTTAGTAAGTGTTCTTAGAAAAGACAGCAGTGGGCCTTTCCCTCTCTCTCCATAAATCCCTCAACCCTATCAGTGTCACTTATGTCCTCGTCGCCTCCCTCATTTCTCTCTTGTTTCTCTCTCTCCGTCCCTGTTGTACTCCAGCTGTCAGGGGAGAGTTAATCCTGTTATCTGTATGGCCGCAGACTGACAGTCTCTCTCTCACACACATACACACATACAAACACACATTTCCCCAATCCACCGTACTGTAATCAAGCAGGCCGTACACACCACTCGGCCCTCTATAATTAACTTTCCTCTCAGCCGGCGTGAAACACACACACACAGACTCACAGAGGCACTGCTCAATTAATTAGGCTGCCCACATGCAAACTCGAAGGGGGAGCAACAGAGAGACTGGTTTCCCTTTTGCGTTACACTCTCTAAACTGCCCTGTTGCTTTTACAAATTCAATGAAAAAAGTGTGACAGCAAATGAGACCTGGCATTGATGGGTTTATGGTTGGCTTTGGTTTTGGCCTGATATGGTGCGTGTTGTTGGCTCTTAACAGACAATGGGACTGAATGCCGCTTTTATGAAGGTTGGTGTTGTTTTCGGGCTTCCTGACGGTGTTTATCAGGGCTGAAAATTAAATCGCCAAAGTGCCAAAGGAGAGTAAAAATCTGTGCTGGCGAGTGTATGAAGCTGCGCTACTCGCCAGTTGGCTGATAACTTTTGTATTAAATCAAACAATGCTTAAGAATGTGATATGTGTTATTATCAAATGGAAAAGAGTGTTTTTATTATATTTATTCATTAGTTTGATATTATTGTTGTTGTTGTTGTTATTATTATTATTATTAGTAGTAGTAGTAAAACAAATAGTAAAACCTATTTAATAACTGTACTGTAATGGTGAAGTGACACTGGACAAATGAGGTGCTGATCCAAATGCAGGGTTGTTAAAAAAGGATTGTCAGGCAAGCAACAGTCACCACAGGAGTAAGCAGATGTGTATATGGGCAATCCAGAGTTGTAGTCAAAATGCAGATGGTCAAAAGGCAGGCAGCATGGAGGAATAAACAACGAAACAAAGCAAAGGTCTAAACACGGAAGGCAAGGCAAGGAAAACGCGTCGTAATGTTCATTATACAGTTCAACACAGGAGCAAACAGATGTATACAGGCAGTCTAGAATTGTAATCAAACTAACAGGCGAGTGGTCAGACGGTAGGCAGCAGGCATCATAATACAAACAAAACAAAGCAAGGGTTCAAAAACACGGAAGGCGAGGCAATGAAAACACATTGTAGTGTCACATAAACAGTTAACAAGACTCAGCAACAATGTGTGTGTTTGTGCTGTATATAAAGTCCATGTAATCAGTTTGTAATGATCCTCCGGCTGTGAGAGTGTAATCAGTCAGAATTTGGAACCGGTTGTGTGTGTGTATGTGTGTGTGTGTGGTGCATGATATTGTAGTCTGTAAATGGCGGATTCGTAGTCCTTTAGGGATCTGCAGTTGCTAGATCGCTGGTGATCATAACATGTACTACATAGTCATTTTATTTTTGTACTTTTCCAATCTGTTTCATAATCAAGTTAATAAAAACATTTCAATCAATAATATTTAATTTAAAAAAAATTATTATTATTATTATTATTTTTTATTATTATTATTAAGAAGAAGAAGAAGAAGAAGAAGAAGAAGAAGAAGAAAAAGAAGAATGTAGGAATGTAGTAAGAATGTAGTAATCTTTAGATTTATAAATGTATTATTTATGGGGACAAAGCTGAAAGTGAAGCAGGGTGTTGAGAAATGTATTATTATATTAAATTTATAAATAGAAATTAATAATTTCATTATTTGTCACGATCTGAAGAAGGAGGTTGAGTCAAGCGTACAAAAGTGAGTCTTTATTTACTAACTTAAGAGCAGACAGTTGATGATGAAGGCATTGAGAGTATAAGGAAGAAGGGCTGGGGATCCAGGCAGGTAAGTTAGACGAGAACATAGACTGAGTGAGAATATGAGAGTCACTTCCCTTTGTGGAGTTGAAGAAGGCTTTGGTAAGTTGTTGGGAGCACAGGAGAGCGTCCGAGACTGGGAGAGGAACAGTCTAGGGAGATCGTGTCCATGAATGATACTCGACAGTGAGGGAGTGAATGCAGGGAGGCTAAATAGTGAACCGGGAGTGTTTGCAGGTGTGTGATTAATAAGCGGGGGATTGCTCACGGCTGTGATGTGATCTGGATGATGAGGAGTGACGAGCTGGGGATGTTACATTATTATTAGTAGTAATTACTACTACTACTACTACTACTACTACTACTACACTCACAGAAAAAAATGGTACAATGTTGTACCAAAGAAGTTACAAACCCTTGTCACTGGGGCAGTACCTTTTTATGGGACAGAATTGTACCTTAAGAAAAGAAACAAATTTGTACCTTTTAAGGTCATGATTTGTACCATGGGAAACCAAAATGTACCTTTGTTTTTAAAAACCTGCAGATACAATGTTGTATACTTTGTGAAAGGTACCACCACAGTGACACGACACTTTGTACCTTAACAGTGTCAAAAATGCTTACCAAACATTTATTAAAATGCCTTAAATGTTTAGTTTACAATACCTACAGTTTTATGTTTTACCAGTTGTTTTGTATTATTGTATTATAGAACTAAAAAATTATGTTTATATGTACATTTAAACATATACTTTTAAATGATGATTTTAGATTTAATATGGAAATTATTCATAAAAATCACTTTGCTTTTCCAGTCATATTTATTTTCATAGATATGGTAATAAAGAAGGAGTTGTTCAACACTTTTGTACCTTTTATATGAGAACAATTGTGTACCTTCATTTCAGTTGTACCATAAAAGGCACAGAACAGTATCATAAGAGGTCTTTTCAGTATAAGGTACAATTTTTACAAAGGTACAAAACTGTTCCTCAAGGAACATTATTTGTATCATCGTGTATTATAATAATAATAATAATAATAATAATAATAATAATAATAATAATAATAATAGTATTTTGTATTGTTCCTATTTTTATTATTACATTTTTTAAAGTTCAATATGTAGCAATTGTGTTTTTCATCAATAAATGTTTATCAACTCAATTCATAATCAGGTTATAAAATAAAATAAAAAATACTAAAAATACAGTTAACTGCTTGTTTAAAATTGTTTTACTACTACTACTACCACTATATACTAGTATCACCACTACTACTACTACTACTACTTCTACTGCTAATAATAATAATAATGCTAATATGACAATGTTAAAGATATTTTTAAAAAGCACAACTACAAAGGCAGCAAATGCAACTACAAAGGCAATTACAAGGCAAGGTCGCCTCACAGCAAGAAGGTTGCTGGTTTGAGTCCCGGCTGGGTCAGTTGGCATTTCTGTGTGAAGTTTGTATGTTCTCCCTGTGTTGGCGTGGGTTTCCACCGGGTGCTCCGGTTTTCCTACAGTCCAGAGACGTGCAGTATAACTGAACTGGATAAGCTAAATTGACCGTAGTGTATGTGTGTGTCTGAATGTGAGAGTGAATGGATGTTTCCCAGTACTGGGTTGCACCTGGAAGGGCATCTGCTACGTAAAACATATGCTGGAATAGTTAGCAGTTCATTCCACTGTGGCGATCCCTGATAAATAAGGGACTAAGCTGAAAGAAAATGAATGAATGACTGAATTACAAAACTAATATTTATGGTCATCTGCCACTGTCAGTTGTTGCTTCATTAAGGCTCTTTGTTTAAGAAAAGAGTGTGTGAGCTTTTGTCCGTGTAATGAAGAAAAGCACCAAATGAGAAAAAAAATAAACTGCCCTGCCAATCCAAACCATGTGAAAGAGCAGGAGGACACGTCACTCTCCAGCATTCAGGTTGAGCCGTTTGTGTTTCTCTCTCTCTCATTCTCTCTCACTCTCTCTTTCTCTCTGAGGGGTAATTACAGTGGTGCGCTCAAGCCGAGCCGGTAAACGCTTCTCTTTTCCTTTTTCTCTCCCACCAAGCAAATTATGCACTGGTTACTATAGAGACCTGTTTACAAAATGTTCTTTTTGCCGTTTTCTTTCCTCTCCCCCTCTGCCTTCACTCGCTCCGTTTTCCCCTTCAATTTTCTGCCACCTGCTCCATCCTGTCTGAAACTCAGTGTGTCTCCTCATGTACTGACTGATGCCTTCATCTGCCCGGCCGCTTATTTCCTGCTGTCTCTGTCCCCCAATACACACACACACACACACACACACAAGACACACCTGCACATCACACCAAATATGGGAAATTATATGAACAGCTGTCTGCATATGACAGAAATGATGAATGTTCTTTTTAATAAAAGTAAATCAACATATTTCTGTTCATGTTATCATTGTAGTGTGGAAATTCAGATTTCATTATAGAGAGCCATTGTAATATTATATTTATGCATTTAGTTGATATTAAAGTTGAAGAAGTGACAGTGGCATTGTGTTGTGTGACTTGCTATATCGATGATGAAAATCTAAATAAAATATTTAAATAACGTACAAAAATAAAAATTTTTTTACATAATGTGATGTGGCAGCATTGTGGCTCAGTGGTTAGCACTGTCTCTCCGCAGGCAAGAATGTCACTGGTTCGAGTCCCAGCTGGACCAGTCGGCATTTCTGTGTGGAGTTTGCATGTTCTCTCGCATAGGTTTCCTCATGGGTGCTCCAGTTTCCCCCACTGTCCAAAGACATGCGGTATGGGTGAGTTGGATGAATTAATTTGGCCATAGTGTATGAGGGCATGTGTAAACGATGATAGTGTATGGGTGTTTCCCAGTACTGGGTTGTGGCTGGAAGGGCACCCACTGTGTAAAACATATTCCAGAATACATAGCGGTTCAATCCACTGTGGCGACCCCTGATAAATCAGAGACTTAGCCAAAGTAAAATTAATAAATCATCCAAACAAACAAAAAGCGCTCTGGGGTACTTCAAATATTTGATCGGTGCTCTTTAGGTAAGGGATTCATCAAAGCAAACAACAAAAATCAATCCAAGGCACTCGAAAAATGTGGAACATTGTTTAAAAAGCCTTTATTCACATGGCTTATTCTTAAAACATCAACGCATTTCGGCAGGGAGCTGCCTTCATCAGGATAAAATTAATAAATGAATGAATGTGATGTGAAAATTGGCTCGTTTGGTAAATTAGATATACAGTAGAAAATAATTGTATGTATTAATTAATAAATTTATTAATGATTTTTTGTATTTTAAACAATCTTTTTTTTTTTTTGCTAAAATCAGAACACGTTTGTTTGTTTGTTTGTTTATTTAACAGGTCTATGTAAAAATATTTTGACAAAAAATAGTTTTAAATGAATGAATAAATTCTATTATTATTTCAAATTATTAAAAACAAAACAAATTTAAAAAAACATGTTTAATGGATAGTGGAGAAATATAAATACTGTAAATAATAATTATTAATAATTTTGGGGCTGTACTTCACTATAGGATTCTTAAAAAGTATATTTTAATATAAAATATTTTTTGCTCTAAACATACCTGAGAATATTTTGGAATTCAAACTATTGTTACACTGAATGACATTTTAATCAAGGACATCTTCTTAATAATGGTATATTCATTCATTCATTCATTTTCTTCACGGTTTAGTTTCTTTATTAATCTGGGGTCGCCACAGCGAAATTAACCGCCAACTTATACAGCACATGTTTTACACAGCGGATGCCCTTCCAGCTGCAACCCATCACTGGGAAACATCCATACACACTCTTTCACACACATACACTGCTGACAATTTAGCTTACCCAATTCACCAATAGCACATGTCTTTGCACTTGTGAGGGAAACCGGAGCACCCGGAGGAATCCCACATGATAATGGGGAGAACATGCAAACTCCACCCAGAAATGCCAACTGACCCAGCCGAGGCTCAAACAAGCGACCTGTGAGGCAATCATGCTACTCACTGTGCCACAGTGATGCCTATAATGGTATATGTATACAGTCCCTGACAAAAGTCTTGTCACTTGTCTACTTTGTAGAAACACCTGCTATTAACCTGACTTTTAATTAATCAATTAGTTTGAGAAATAGCTCAAATGAAAAGCTAAAACCCTCCCAAATGAAGTTTAATGCACTGAAAAAAATTTGTTCCACTGAAAAAATATTTATCATTTAATCAAGACAGAAATGTCAAATTTTGGAAAGTCAAAAGTTTTGTCGCCAATAAAGAAATTGAACAAATTTATTGCAAATACAAAAAAATGTCAGCAAATTAAGTAGTGGTGCTGTGAGATCCAAATTTAATATCTTGTATGACTTCCATGAGCTTGAAGTACTGCATCCATGTGGTTTGGCAAGGATTCATACAATTTATTGATGAAGTCATCAGGAATAGCAAAGAAAGCAGTCTTGCAGGACTCCCAGAGTTCATCAATATTCTTTGGTTTCGTCTTCCATGCTTCCTCTTTCATCCTACCCCACATATGCTCAATGATGCTCATGTCTGGTGACTGAGCTGGCCAATCCTTGAGTATCTTGATCTTCTTCACCTTGTTGAACTTTGATGTGGAGATGGAAGTATGCGATAGAGCACTATCCTGCTGCAGAATTTGGCCTCTTTTATGGTTGGAAATATGTGGTAGCTAAGATTTCTTGTTTTTTAGACTATTGATGTTTCCATCCACCCTGCACATCTCTCGCACGCCCCCATACAGGATGCAACCCCAGACCATGATTTTTCCAACACCAAACTTCACTGTTTTCTGGGTGAATCTCAGATGCATGCATGCTCCAGTAGGTCTTCCGCAATATTTCTGTCGACTGTGGTGTAATTCAACAGAAGATTCATCTGAAAAATCCACCTTCTGCCACTTTTCCAGTGTCCATCCTTTTAGCAGGCTGTGGGCTTTTTGCAAATGCCACACAGTTTTTTAATTGTCTTTTGTTTAGTGCTGGCTTCTGGGCAGTGATTCAGCTATGGAGGCCATTTCGAGACAGAATCCACAAAAACTGTTCTGGTTGACACAGGGACTTCAGGTGACCAGGTCTCGTGGAGCTCTGCTGCAGTGGAACATGGGCTGGCCTTGGATTTTCGAGCCAACAAACGGTGCTCTCGAGTTGTTGTCTTGCGGGGTCTTGTCAAAAACATCTCCAGTCTCTTCAAATATTTTTTTTATCCTCTGTACTTGACGCTGAGACACATTGAAGGTGTCTGCCACATCAACAGTGGATGTGGTCTTCAGCCTCTTGATAAGCAACACTTTAGTCTCAGGGTGAATCTTAGGCATGCTTGCAGAGGTCTAGTTGCAGTTGATGTGAAGGTCTAGTGTACTGGAGTTCTTTTTATACACACCTGAGACCTAATTGATTAAATATTTGTCACAGGTAAAGCTTATTTGACAAGGCGACAACACTTATGTCTTTGCAAAAATTCACTCAATGGGCTTTACTAAGCTGGAAATCTTACAATACTTTTTGAAAGTTTCGTTTTGCACTGAAACATAATTACAAAAGCTGTTGGCATTAAACTGAGCCATTTCTAGTTAAAAAATATTGATTAAAAATATATTTCAGCTGCACTTCAGGTCAATTTGTACACAAGCGACAGGACTTTTATCAGGGACTGTATATAAAAATGATTAATAATAAAATAAAACTCAAAGTTGCAGTGTATTCCAGTTATCCACCACGTTTTAGTGTTTACCCTGGCAAATCGAACCTATTACTATGTTACTTGCACATCTTATCTTGTCCAAACTCGAGTCTTCCATTCTCTGCTTGTGTTTCCTGGTTACACACACTTGTCTTTCCCACATACTTGTTTTTGGCAACCTCCTAGTGGTGCCCAGTGTATTCAGAGGATGTTTCTTGCTTTCTTTTCCTTGTTAAGTTCTTTCTCATCGCTCCTCTTTGCTGCCTTGGCGATCTACTCTCATCTCTCTCTCGCTCCCTCTTTGGGCATTCACTTTTCAGACAGGGATCGACTTCTGCCAGAGCTGTTCAAATATGACAGCGCTTAGACAATAAAAGTACATCATCATGACAGCTTGAGAATACAATACACAACCTGAGAGAGAATGTTTGTGATTCACACAAGTACAGCATCTGACGCAAAGGTTCTTAACTGGTTCTGCTGCAAAAAAAAGGGTTTTACACGAGACATTAGATGGTTACCCAAAATTAATTTAGTTAATTTTTAAAAAGC
Source organism: Danio albolineatus (assembly GCA_903798035.1). Taxonomy (NCBI): domain Eukaryota; kingdom Metazoa; phylum Chordata; class Actinopteri; order Cypriniformes; family Danionidae; genus Danio; species Danio albolineatus. The sequence goes on along the minus strand of CAIGQQ010037975.1, from coordinate 3,989,220 downwards.
ATATCATGATATTTACAGTTATATGCATCATAATTTGGGTAAACAAATAGTGTGGCTAAAACAGCATAAGAGCTATGAAATATATACAGTGGGGGAAATAAGTACCGAACACCATTTTTCTCATAAAACATATTTCTAAAGGTACTGTTGACTTAAAATTTTCACAGGATGTTGGTAAAGAAATCCATATATGCAAATAAGAAAATACTTTACAAATGAAGTTATGTTTAATAAAATAAAATGAAACAGGGAAAAAGTATTGAATACATGAAGAAAGGGACGTGTAGAAAGGCAGTGAAAGCCCAGACAGTAGCTGAAATCTCTCAGAAGTTATTCAGCAACCCTCTGCCCTTCATCACTCTAAATTAGTATTTTCTGCTTCAGTCCAACATCTACAAGGATGATGAAGATGAAATCAGGGTGGACTTTTCAGCACGGCAATGATCCAAAACACAGCCAAGGAAAATTTGTCACGACACCAGACAGGGAGGATCCAATTGCAAGTATTTAATGAAATAATAAGAAACAAAGGATACGACTGGAAAAACTGGAGAGAGCGTACAAGAACAAAAGAGAGTCACTGGCCCAAAAGAAGACGTAAACCGACAAACAGACTGCGAAGACACCTGAGAGACAACAGACAGGAACAAGGACAAACAACGGACTGATAACCGGTAGTAACCACATGCTGAAATATATACCCAGTATAACAAGAATCAGCTGCAGGATAATTATGTCAGCTGATAAAGTCAGCTGATTGGAAAGCACGCTGTCAACACAAAAAGGTAAACAAACACACACCCTCGCACACGACAACACACAAGGCATGACACATAACATACAGAAAGAACACACAAACCCATAAGCCGTGACAAAATTAAGCTGTAGAATGGCCCAGCCGATCACCTGACTTGAATCAATAGAAAATACACATACCCACTGAACCATCAAGATTTCTACACTCTATTGAAGTCAATGAAAAAAATCACACCTGTGGGTGACTTTCATTTTGAGGGAGACCCCCTCTGCACGTGCCTGATCAAAAGAGTCTAATTGAGAACAGCTAGAGTAGTAAAGCTCACTCCACTTTGATTTTTGGCGTCTTTGTTTGAATTTGGCATGGAATTGGCCAGGTAAATTTAAAAGGGCTACATTGGTTTCATGACTCAATGGAAGTGACTTTTGGAAGGTCAGTGTCATACTGGGAAACCTACAGAAAAGATCGTGTAAGGTAGTGTGTGGTGTGCTGCAACATGACAATGGCAGCAGATTTTCAACCAAAGTTTCAAATTTGAAAACACAAAATCTTACAAGATCTCTCAAGATTAGTGAATAAACATGGCAGACAAATAAATGATCAAAGGTAACAGCATAAATGTTTCTTCCACAAATTGACAAACTGAACCTCCATCTCTACTGTCTAAGGCTCCGTTTACACTAGTGCATTTTAATTTTAAAACAGCGTTTTAGCATGAAAACGATCCGCGTGAACACTAGCGTCTCACCCAGAGTTTCTGAACAGATCTTCCTCCACACTACTCCAGTGAAAACGTATATCACGTGACCATTCGCGCACTCTGGGCATGCGCGTTAAAGTATAAACAGGAAGCATGTGTCTCGCCAGGTATTCTAAATAGGGCTTCCGTCGCTTGATTCGTGAGCAATTAGCGAGTGCTCGAACAGTAGCTTGCCTCTTGCGAATATATGCAGCTGTTGTAGTAAAAAAGGCAGAGTTTAACTGCACATTAGTGCCTAAAATGGACAATAGTGAAGGCTGGTCTGCCGTCTTCTGGTGGCGTTATAGTCATGTGATAGGGGCTTGCTGAATAAGGGAAGGTTACGCAATGACCCAAATGCCCCAATCAAGTAGTGAATCTCAGCAGCCACGCCTCCGTTTTCAAATGTCTCCGTTTTCCCCCATCCACACTGAGACGGAGCAGCAGCGTTTTAGAATGAAAACGGCCTCTCCAGCGTTTCCAAAACGCTCCGTTTTCGCGGCTCGAAAACTCTGGCGTAGTGTGGACGGATGGCGTAACCGTAACTCATGCGTTTTAAAACGAAAACGTATTAGTGTAAACGGGGTCCAATTCACTTTGAGCAGAGGCTTGACTGATATGCTTCAGTCTTCTGTTAGCTTGCTCTCTAATTGGACTTTTTTCACATCCTACAGTACTGTATGTCTCTCTTTTGTAAGTCACTCTTAACACATCTTACACCACAGAAAAATCTGATAAAATAATCTTTAAGACAACCAAGATAATCAAGACATTGCCTACTATTGTTGAAAAGGTAGAAAACAGCTCTAAATTAGTTCAGTTATCTTGTGGTGTGTACCCAGCATAACAAAGTCTAGCTAGTAAAGCTGTGCCAAAAACCTCACTTCCCTGACCTCAATTGGCACACTAGTGTCTGATTCTATGTCTATACTCTTGCTATGTTAGTTGGTATCCCAATCTTCCATAGTAGAAACCTCATTTCCCTGGCATCATCAAGATCACAAGCTGAGGTTCTTAACATCTTTATTAGCGTGCCTGCCTCCCACGCCAGAAACACTGCTTTGAGTCCGGCTTGGAGAGAGGCAAGTAAAAATGGATGTGTTACATTGGTGCTGTGGCCTGAGTGGGAGTAAAGTTTAAAAGTGAACATGTAATGGAGGCTAGCAAGTGAACTCTCTACTTTGGCCTTAAAAGATGCTCTGGCAAATGGTACCGGACACTGCATACCTGTTGATGCACCTGCCTCCTATGCCAGATTAAGAGGCGACGTGACGTGAAGAACTGGAGGGTTACGTTAGGGTTGTGACCCAGCTTGAAATGAAGTTTAGTGAGGTCAGTGTATAACAGAAGATAGATATAAAGAACTTTGAGGGTAAACATCTTCATCTGACGTCAAGGTGTGTATAATGTGCTGCCTTAATTGTCTTCTTAGTGTGTGCCTATCTTCCATGCTGAAAACCAGTGGTGTAAAGTAACTAATTACAAATACTTTAACTACTGTAATTGAGTAGTTTTTCTCAGGAATTGTAATTTACTGAGTAGTTTTATAAATGTGGACTTTTACTTTCCCTTGAGTATATTTTTAGTGCAGTATCGGTACGTTTACTCCACTACTTCAACCTGCAGTCACTACTTTTTTTTCTTTCATGTCTATTGTCATTGACTAAAGTAGAAAAGTCAGTCCTGTGAATCCTGTCCAATTAAATCACACATAGAAAGTAAATCGCATCATACTGAATAACCTCAAGACATGGGCGCTTTATAATGCAGCAAACCTTTTGGAAACATTAAAAATGTCCATAATGATGTCCAAAATCTTTACACGCAAAGATCCAGAGACTTTTTATAGACTGCATGTCACTGAAAATTATGGAAGTCAACTTTATGATGCCTGAAATCACCAAACAGCTTTAAACAATCACTAAATGGAACGAATGAAGAATGGAAGGGCCAAATAAAAGGAAGGACCGAACAAGGAATGGAAGGAAGGATCGAAAAACCAGATAAATGAAAGACGGATTCAAGGAAGGACTGAACAAACTAAGGAAGGAAAGAATGAATGAACGAATGAATGAACGCACGAACGAATGAATGAATGAACAAAGGACCTAATGAAGGAAGGAACAAAAATATGAAAGAACGAATGAGTGAACAAATGATGGGAGGAAAGAAGGAAGGACCACACAAATAAAGAAAAGAATTTAAGGAAGGATTGAACAAACTAAGGAAGGAAAGAAGTAAGGAAGGAAGGATGAACGAACGAATGAACGAACAAATGAACAAACGAACGAATGAACGAACAAAGGACTTAATGAAGGAAGGAACAAAAATATGAAAGAAAGAATGAGCGAACAAATGAAAGGAGGAAAGAAGGAAGGACTAAATGAATGAAGGAAGAATTCAAGGAAGGACTGAACAAACTAAGGAAGGAAGGAACAAACAAACGAATTAATGAACAAAAGGACCTAATGTAGGAAGGAACAAAAACATGAACGAACCAACGAGTGAACGAAGGAATGAGGGAACAAAAGAATAAATGAAGGAAGGAGATAACAAACAAATAATTGAAGGAAGGTTGGATATAACGAACGAAAATAGGAAGATCCCTAAATGCACCACATGTTGTTTGTGCAGGGATGTGTAAACGTAACATTCTGTAAATGCATCAACTTTTCTACAGCGTAATACTCACTACTCACTACTCTTGAGTACTTTTAAAAGGGCTACTTTTTACTCATACTTTGAGTAATATTTACTACAGATACTTTTAATCTTCTTGCACTACATTTTTGGGCAAGCAATGGTACTTTTACTCGCGTATGATTTTTCAGTACTCTTTTCATCAATGCTGAAAACACTGATGTAAATCCCATTCGCTGAGGGGTGAGTAGAACCAGAGGGTTAGATTGGTGCCATGACCCAGATGGATTTGACATTTAGAGAGTGTGAAGTGTTACAGAGGCTAGCTAGAAAGAACTTTGAGGGCAAGCATCACCCCCTGGCCTATTTTTTTTTTTTGTTAAGGTGCCAGTCTTCCATGCTAAAAACATTGGCTCAAATCCCATTTAGAGTAAAACTAAAGAGATGTACTGGTGCCGTGACCCAGATAGAAGTAAGTTTTGAGAATTTCTCTCTCCTACCATCAAGTGGTGCACTAGCTTGTTATCTTGTTACCGTAGCTGCCTCCCATGCTTAAAATTCAGGATAGTATCCTACTTAGCAAAGGGTGAGTTAAACCAAAGGGGTGCCATGGCCTAAATAGGTCTGAGGTTTAAGAAGGTCAGTACAACAGAGGATAGCTAGGAAGTTCATGTAGGCAAACCACATGCCTTTAGCCTCAAGAGAAACACTAATGACAGTAGAGACTGTGTATTTTTTAGATCCATGTTTGGGCGCCTGCCTCCCATTCCAGAATGGTCAACTGTAATCCCTCTTGAAAGAGGGCAAGTACAAACGAGAGGATTATGTTTACATAAACCAATTATAAAATAGCGCAACAGAATACAAAATGCTTTGTAAGAGCCATACACCCAGGGCCACATTACCAAATAACTGCAATTTGGCAGCATTTATTCTCTTTGACGTCAACAACAAAAAGCACGAGTACCTTCAACCTCTCAAGCGATTATGTATTCAGTTATATTTTTATTGCATTTTAGCACTGTTTCCCCTGTGCTCTGCAATTCCCAGAACACATCCACCACCCACCAGTTGAGAACCTCAACCTTTTGTAGTGTGTTAGCATCCCGGTTGTGTGTATGTGTGTGTGTGTGTGTGTATATATATATATGGAGGCCCAGCATAATGTTTATTACCCAGGAGCCTTTGATTCCTACAGAGTAACTACTCAATGTCTTTCTCACCCCTATCCTGTTCATGCAGTGCTGGGAAGCATTGTCAGCACATAGTCCAGTGTAGAGCTCAGGCAATTAATTTAGACTCTTCTTTCATCTCGCTCTGTCTTCTCTGAAAATGAGTGGTCCGCCGAGGGTTTAGGGCTTTATCAGGGCCAAGGTTTTAAGGGTGGACATATATTAGACTGCATAACGACTGGCTTTTCAGTCTTGTGAGATTTGAATAAGGCGCATGTTTATAGAAGGCATAATTTTGGATGGTTAGGGTGCGATAGACATCTTCTGTAGGTGTGGCTGGATGTATTAAAGCGGGTTTAGGGAGCATGGGCGGCTCGTGCTGATGGGAAGTAAAAGTTAATTGTTCCCCGAGGGCACATGCAGAGCTGGAGGACGGGATATAGGCTCGAGATGATGGTGCAGATTTCTCTCTCCTTCATTTTCCTGCTTGTTCCCGGTCCCGTGTTTGCGAAATAAATAATAAATTTGTTTAATTAAAACCCTAATTCACTGTGTTTCTGTTAATCCCAGTTTATGTATTGTAATTAAGTCTGTCTCCTCAAGCTTTGTTAATTGCTCACGCATATGTAAATATGCGAGGCAGTCGGATTGATTTAGGCTTATGTGCATAATCACGATGTTTGATTGTGTCTGTATTCGCGTGCGTGTCTGTAAAATGCATTTCCATTTTGGTTGACGCACAGCAATGTGTGGGCAGAGGGAATATTATTATGCTGTCATGAAGGCGGTTGATTGGGATAATGGGCTGATACATAATAACACGACTCGACTTATTTGTTTACATGTCATGATGTAGACAATATATACCTCCATCAACTCAAACAGATTTCGATGGAGGCTGTAGTTTCGGTTTGTACTCTGTCCGTCCATTTGCTCGTCCATCCATTCAGCCAGGCTGTTTTTCTTTCTATTTGTCTGTCTGCTTTCTCAATCTCTCCCTCATTCTCTTTCGCTCCGTCGCTCATTAGAGACAGAGGGAAAGTGATATCATTCTAATGATTACCCTTTTCTCCTCTCCCCCACTCTCTCGCTCTTTTCAGTAAATGAGTGAAAGTGATATCTCTCTCTAATGATCAGTGTGAATAATCGGCCTCTATATAAAGTCTTCCTTTAGTGTTGGAAATCACTCTCGCTTTTCTCCCACTCTGTCCTTTCATTATTTCCTCTTCTTATCCATTAGCCCTTTATTAGGACGGTTCTCCTTTCATAGGCTTTCATGCTGTTTAATAGTGATCGGGGATTTGGAGAAATAATTAAATACAAACATGAAAGATCACATGCACCCACACGTTTGCAGGTGCTTCTCTGTGAAACCACAGGTTTGGTTTTTGGATGGGATTTTTACTTAAAGTTGAACGTCTCACACACTTAGGCCTTCAGCATCTGTCAAATTTCAAAAAATGAAATATTGTTAGAAGAGGAACATTCTAACTGTATTTTTGTTGTTATTTAATTAATTATTGATTCATTTATTTTGAGTAATTATTGATTTAATTTTTGGTGCAGGAACTCATTTGGTCAGGTTGATTATGTCTTACAATCATTTTACTTTGAAAGGAAAGGAGAAATGCATATATATATATATAGGTCATTCAGCTAAATGTGTCTTTTGTGTTCCTTGTGTGCAAATGTGTGCAAATTAGGAATTTAACAGTGAACATGTTTTTATATTATATGTTTAAATATTTTAAGGATTAACATTTTTTTTTACATTTATGTCCTTTTTTACACTGAAAATAATTTTGTTTGACAAAAAATTACAAAATGTATTGTTTTAATGTATTATTATTATTTTTATATTATTATTAATATAAAACTTGTAGGGCTGCGCATCGATGGATTACTATTCAGTGTTTGGACTCTCAGCAGTGACTAATAAACCACGCTGAATTGAACTAAACTGAACTTCAACACTGAAAACTGGACTGACACTGTTTCAATTTTTTATAATGCATGTGAAGCTGCTTTGACACAATCTACATTGTAAAAGCGCTATACAAATAAAGATGAATTGAATTGAATTGAATTGAATTGAATTGAATTATTATTATTATTATTATTATTATTATTATTATTATTATTATTATTATTATTATTACTATTACTATTATTATTATTATAAAATTATTTTTGAAATTTGAGATGAAGCCAAAATGCAAATACCCTGCAAAATATTACTAATGAAACCTATTAATTAATAATATATACATTTTTAATTATTAAAGTAAGTTAATGTGTTTTAACATAATTTGTTTACTTTCATGTGTGTATGTAATCGTGTGTGTTTATGAAAAGTGATATATTGTATTCGTTATATCGTATTTATATGTATAATGTAAAATCCCAAATGATTTTTAACAGAGCAAGGAGATTTGATTTTCACAGTATGTCTGATAACATTTTTTCTTCTGGAGAAAGTCTTATTTGTTTTATTTCAGCTAGAATAAAAGCAGTTTTTAATTTTAAGGTCAAAATTATTAGCCTCTTTAAGCTATATTTTTTAGATTGTATACAAAACTAACGATTGTTATACAATAACTTGCCTAATTACCCTAACCTGCCTAGTTAACCTAGTTAAGTCTTTAAATGTCACTTTAAATTAGTAAAATATAATTGACTGTCATCAGGACAAAGATCAAATAAATCAGTTTTTAGAAATGAGTTAATAAAACTGTTATGTTTAGAAATGTATCGAAAAATTCTCTGTTAAAGAGAAACTGGGGAAAAAATAAACAGGGGCGAAAAATTCAGGGAGTTTAATAAATCTGACTTTAACTGTATGTATAGATATTTACATATTTTCTTTACAGCTTAGTGCCTTTATTAATCTGGCGTCGCCACAGTGGAATGAACCACCAACTTATCCAGCATATGTTTTACACTGCAGATGCTCTTCCAGCTGCAACCCATCACTGGGAAACACCCATACACTCTCATTTACACACATAAACAACGGACAATTATCTTACCTAATTCATCTATACAACATCTTTGGACTTGTGGGGGAAACCGGAGCACCCATTGGAAACCCACGCCAACACGGGGAGAACTCCCCACAGAAATGCCAACTGATCCAGACGAGGCTCAAACCAGCTGTGAGGCAACATCACTACTCACTGCGCCACCGTACAACCCTTTTTCATTTAACAGTTTTAATATATTTTCTTTTATAACTGTAAAAGTTTTACTTTTTTTATTTTATTTTCTTAGACCTTATGCTTTCTTAGATCTTACTTAGACCTAAATACATTTTAAAATTCCCTTATCAGAGTGGTTAAGCCTTTCAGATCATAATGGCAAAAAAAGACTAAAAGACAAGAAGGAAGGACAGGAAAAGTTGAAAGCAAAGTCAGTTTTCCACATGTTTATTTTGTGCTTAGAGAAGTTTTTTATTTATTTATTTATTTTTTTTCATTCTGGTGTGGAGGACTTGAGTTATTAAAACGCCAACCTTTCCAACAAGAAGCAATAAATCAAGCTAAAGATCCTGGGAGAGAGAGAGACAGAGAAAGAGAGAGAGAAAAAGGCAGAATGAGGAGAAGCAGATCTGAGAGCAAGGCCTTGGAGAATGGATGGATTGGTGAAAGAGAGGAGAGAGAATGAAACCGAAAGTGTTGACTGAAATCCTAAAAATCTGTTTAGTCCTAATCTAAATCAACCTGTGTTACAAGTAGTGCTTTACAGAACACACTATTGTACTGCTTAATTTTCTGTGACTGCTAATGTAAACACGGACACATATACTCAATCAGAGTCAGCCAGACCTGACAGGCAGAGCAAAGCTGGGTGAAACGGTTAAATAGTTTACTCTCAGCTTAAGCTGCTGTCTCTTTTGATGTATCTCATTGTATTCTTCTCACTTCCTCTCTTTCCCATCTTTATTCAGTGACAGATAAATAGAGCAAGACATTCATCGGGATATATCCACATCCACAACATCCATAGTCTATAAATAAGCTTAAAATCTGTGTCTGTGTGTGTGTGTGTGCGCGCATGTATTGGTATTTTAAGTAAAATGAAGATTGAATTAGACAGGTAGAAGATTAACTGTCTAACTATTCCTATACTAATAATGTCATACTGACTTGCTTTGTGGCTGCTATTTTGCAGTACAGTATAATTTACATTACAAGTTGTATTAAAAATAGCTAACTACACTCTAAAAATGATAATCGCTCTTTACTGTTCTATTAGAATTGTATTATTCTGAAGAATGCCTTTATGTTGAAATTGTACTTTGTGTTAAAGTCTCTTTATTTCCCGCCTCGCTATGTAACTTTCTGGAGCTCAACTATCAAACATACAGACTGTCAAGACTGTCATTGTTTCTTTTTCTTTTTAGTAAGTCTGACTAACTCAATTCAATTTAGAAAAATCAGTATTTCAGAAGCTCTCATTTCCTGCAGAGAAACAGAGAGTCGATTACACCAAAATATACTCATAATGATACGATATGTTGCCTTAAGGTCAGTCATTACTTGTGAACGTATATGCATCTATTTTCTATTTCTGTAAATGATACAGTATAATATAATATAATATAATATAATATACTATAATATAAGGTCATATAGAATATAGAACATATAGAATATTAGCAGGTTTATGGCATCATTCAGGTCTTATTAAAGTCCCTTGTGTTGTATTCTATGGTCTTTTGACATAAAGTGTTGCATTTCATAGCATGGTTCATTCATTCATTTTCTTTTCGGCTATTAATCTGGGGTCACCACAGCGGAACGAACCGCTAACTTATCCAGCATGTGTTTAACGCAGCGGATGCCCTTCCAGCTGCAACCCATCTCTGGGAAACACCCAGACATACTCATTTATACCCATGCACTATGGACAATTTAGCATACCCAATTCACCTACAGTATACCACATGTCTTTGGACTGTGGGGGAAACCGGAGCACCCGGAGGAAACCCAATCAACCACAGGAAGAACATGCAAACTCCACACAGAAATGCCAACTGACCCAGCCGGGGCTCGAACCAGCGACCTTCTTGCTGTGAGGCGATCGTGCTACTCACTACACCACTGTGGCGCCAGCATGGTTCATTATGAAAATAAAACTATTTACCACCAAATAAAGCATTCTGCTATTGTTAAATACTGAAGAACTATTTTGCTTTATTAAATAATTTTAAAATGCTTAAACACAAACTGTAATTGGACGAGGGAAAGACATTGTTTTCTAAGTGGCTGTAGCAGGGGAGAGTGGGGGCGAAAGTAACAAAGAGATTTTCTCCTGACAACAAGTCCTGACAACAAGTCCATGATGGAGCTGCCAAATATCACATGATTTCGGGACTGTGTCCTGCGGTGAGGTCAAAAATTCAGTTTTTAAGTGCAGAAAGTAAATTATTTTAGTCTTTCTTTTTTCCTACAGGTTGTGTTTCTCTTTTCATCCATCACTGTAATGATCAATCTATAGTTTATTTGGTGCAATAACACATCCTTAAGTTTGCAGTGTCTGAGTTTTTTTGGTTTAAAAGTAAATCAGGTTTAAATGGGAAGAGTTCTTGTGGGGACGAAAGTAACAATGTTATTTATGTCCGACTGCTAATATTCATACTTACTTTTCACTTCCACATTAGAGTTTGCAGTGTTTTGATTAATATGTGTTATAAAATTGATGCATATTGCCAATTAAAATATTCAAACATTTTAGAAGTTTTTTTTATATTTATTTATTTTTTTTTTACATTTTTCATTGCTGAGTTACTTTTGAAGTATTTGATGGAACTGAAATTTAAAATAAAAATTCCATTCAATATTAATTTGCAAAAAATAGAGGACAAAATATGTTTGCAGTTAACATTAGCTATGTTATAATCAGATATATTTAAAATAAACAAGATTAAGCCAGTAAATCTAGCAAATATTGTGTTACTTTTGACCCATCAGCCCCCACGGTATAAGCAGAGACGAAAGTAACACATGGGTTGGTCAAAAGTAACAATGTGCAACTTTTGTTTAAATTGAAGTTATATTTGAGTTGTTCAACATCACGTAACGTTAGCATACACATGAATTCAGTCGTGTTTCTTTAAAACAAGTTGCATTTTGTATCAAAATAGTTTTAAATGACTAAACACTGTAACAACCTAACATTGTGAAAAATGTTTTCGAACACTAAATTTGCATAGCATACATACAAGCAGTAAAAATCTTACCTTTCTGACCAGAATCCACGAGTTCGAAAATGTTTTGAAAAAGCTAACAACTTCTTCTTCTTGTGGGGTTAACAGCGGTTGGCAGACCAATTTCAAACCAAACTTCTTCGTGTGGGGATTGGAGTTTTGATAAGGAGTTTACTAACCCATATTTTTTACAGAAAACTTTTTTAAAAAACAATCGGCACAGGAGCGCAAATCTCGAAAATTAGTGCATTTTACACCGTTTTTCCCAAGTCATATGTATAATCCACTTATAAACAATATTGTTTTGCTTGCGTCTAAACATTGCGACCATCCACACAAAATATTCAGATTATTTTGTTGCTGTCGTACCATGGATATTTTCTCAAATTATCATTAAACTTGCAGTTAACAAATTACTAGATAAAATAAGAATTTAATCCGAATGGGAGCCGAGCTCGGGTCGATTACTAACTGGTATCTGCGTTGATACAAAATAATTTACACATAATTTTGATAGACCACGCTAAAATAGAATAGATAGCAATAGATAGCAAAAATAGATTCATGCTAAAAACATTATCTTTTAAAAATAGCTTATAAAACAATGGTACTTTCTTCCCTGCTCACCCGTAGCCTAAATGTTGGTCTGGGACCAAAATGAAAGCACGATTCACATGAATTTACTCGGACATTTTTCAGCTACATTTAACCATTTAACAGAAAGGGCCGTTCAGGTGAGTGTGACTTTATGAGCTCAAACATTGAAAAGTTAGTTTGCCCTTCGAAAAAAAGTAGGCAGCTTGTTTCTAAGAGGAAAATCTGATCCACTATTGAAAACTAGCAGCATCTGCTTGAAGCTTTACTTTTTATGTTTGGCAAAATGTTGAATCTCACAGACACAGTTTATGGATTTAAACTAAGTTAATCGCAGTTGAAATGAGCTGAGATGCTCGTACAGCTCCGATAAACGTGATTTAACCTCGTGACGGTGTTTGAGGACTTTCAAATGCCTCTGACATGCGCGCACAATTCACCATCAGGGGACACCGCCGCGTTTGCAAATATCACACTAAACCTCCTGGTGCTTTGAGAAAGAGTAAAGAAGAGAAACATTTGACTAAAGCATGGCACATTACCGCTAAAACCCACCGTGTGACTTAATCAAGCTTCCCGTCATTTCTTGGTAAAGCGCCTGGAGAGAAGCAGAAATTGTCTAGACATAACATTAGCACAGTGTCGTAAGAGAGATGAGACATTATTTCTTTGAGCGTATGCAATGTCTCGAAGGAGAGAGGTTTTTATCTATTTCAGGAAGAATACTATTAAAGCAGCTAATGACCCAGCAGAACAGAAATCCAAAACCATGGCAACAACTGCGAAAGAGCCACTTCTCTAATTACATATTAGAAAAATCGGATACTGTAATTAAAGAAAATTAAATATGTAGATTAAACAGATCTATAATGGCAACTGTGCTAATGGAAATAACAGCTTTTTTTCATGGGAGTTTTTTTAACTGTGTGTTTTTATGCATCAATAAATTTAAACAACAAAATTATTAAAATATCACAATTATTTTATTGGCATCATCTGGCCTATATTAATTATGATCATTTATGCATATTTAAAATGAATCTGGTCACACTTTATTTTGATGGTCTGTTTGTTGAATTTAAGTTACACTGCAACTAATTCTCATTAGATTATAAGTAGACTGTTAGGTTGGGGTTAGGGTTGGGGATAGGGTTAGTGTAAGTTGACATGTACTTGCAAAGTTTCTTATAGTCAGTTAAATGTCTGTTGAACGTCAGTATCAACAGATATTAAGTAGACAGTCAAATGGAAAATCGAAATAAAGTGTTACCATGAATCTTTTTACAGGTCTATAGATGTGCTTAATAATACTTTAGAAATCTACTTTATGTCTAAAATACTTTGGAATTTTTTATTTTTAAAGGCTATTATTTCACCATTTTGGATAGAACTGATGGAAAACGTCTAATGCTTTTTTTTTTAAAGGTTTTGTTCAAATATAATAAACGTTTGGCTTATTTTGAATATGTTGTTTGTTTTCTTACTTGTTTTTTAATATTATGCTTTCCTTTTTTTAATAATACAACAATGATCTACATAAAAGCCCAATATGTACTGTACTATACTGTATGTAAACACACACACAATCACAATCACATAAAATTTCCAAAGACTAAAGATAAGTTAAAGATAAAAATAAAACATGTGAATAACAGAATGTCAGAGAGAAACTTTAAAAGGCAGAGGTTAAAAAATAATACCTTATGAGAGTGTTAATTTAATTTAATAAAATATTTAAAAAATTCTGAATGTATTTTTATTTTAGTAACATGTTTAATGCCACACTATGAATTAACCATACATTATATTATTTAGTTTGATTTACCTGTTTATTGTAAAGCATTTTCATTTTCTTTATCTACAGTAGCTGTTGGTCTGGACACATTAGGTTGCTTTTCCAATTTAAACTTTTTTTTTTTTGGTTTACACCAATAAGTTATAAGGCCTGCACTTATAAAACCATACTTGCACTGTTATGTCATTTGAGTCCTGCTTTTCCCCTTCTCAGACGGCTTGTTCAGACAGTCAGGTTTGATTTGTAATTTCTGTCACCCAGCTGGTGCTGATCAGCCTGCGAATGCTGGAGGTTATGAAACTATAATATCTCACATTTGTTCCATATTTCTGACATTAGTCATAAATGAGATCTATATTTTCAGATCTAGCTCACTGAGTTACATCTTATCGTCCCCCTCTGGCTGTACTTTGATCGTTTATATCCATTTCTCTGACTTAGGGAGATCCATCAACAAATCCTGGAAATTGCACATGTATTGCATTTTGACATCACATTCATTTATTTGTTAAATTGATATCCAATAAAGGGTTAAATTACCCTGTCATTCACATTTGAAATAGTAATTTAAAGCTGGGAATAAATAAAAAATTTTTTTTACATCCTTACATTATTTCCTGTTTTTATTATTATTATTTTTATTATTATTATTATTATTATTATTATTATTATTATTATTATTATTATT
>CAIGQQ010037975.1:3960895-3973875 GCA_903798035.1 Danio albolineatus | reverse complement strand
CAGACAGTCGCTCAAAGCAGTTTAGAATTTAATGTTTAGAGATGGCGTGACCAAAGTCCATGTAAGAAGTCTAGCCTATAGTCTTTAGTGCGTGACTTTGATGTACACCTTGGTTCTTCTTGCGTCCTTGTCACAGCACCAGTTGCACACAGAATTTAAGCACTGAAATTCACATGCAGATTCTGTGATTCTGCTTGTGAGAGACTTTTCCCACTCTTAGGTCACATGTCAACAGACTGCACTGTCTTATAGCAACTACCAAAATATTAAGGAGGACTAAGCAAAATTGTTTCTACTTTATAATTAATGTTCTCAACTTGCAAAACAACTTTACAATGAAAACAATTGTTTGTATTCAATACTTTGTTATTATAATTTTCCAATTTCCATATCTGCAATGCCTGTATTTTGGATTTTTTTGTAGTTCACTTAGAATCCAACATGGAAATAAGTTTTGTTTGTTATTGGCATTGATTGTTTTAAAATTCTAATGGCACTTACATGCCTGTGTTTTTATTTCTGTAATAAATACGTTTTTTCGTGATTAATCATGATTAATCACAGACAAAAGTGTGATTAATTAGTTAATTTTTTTAATCATTTGACAGCCCTAATATATATATATATATACACACACTGGCCACTTTATTAGGTATACCTCTCTAGTATCGGGTTGGACCCACTTTTGCCTTCAGAACTGCCTTAATCCTTCGTGGCATAGATTCAGCAAGGTACTGGAAATATTCCTCAGAGATTTTGGTCCATATTAAATATTTGGTCCGAATCTCCCAATAGAGCGAAATGTGCTCTATTGGATTGAGATCTAGTAACTGTGGAGGCCATTTGAGTACAGTGAACTCATTGTCATGTCTAAGAGACCGGTGTGCGATGATTCACGCTTTTTGACTTGACCTATTATCCTCCTGGATGTAGCCATCAGAAGATAGGTACACTGTGGTCATAAAGAGATGGAAATGGGAAGCAACAATACTCAGGTAGGCTGTGCCTTTACACAATGCTCAATACAAATGGGCCCAAAATGTGCCAAGAAAATATCCCCCACACAACCAGCCAATTTTCTATTGTCCAACTTTGGTGACCTGTGCGAATTGTTGTCTCAGTTTTCTGTTCTCAGCTGACAGGAGTGGCACCCGGTGTGGTCTTCTGCTGCTGTAGCCCATCTGCCTTAAGTTTGGACGTGTTGTGCCTTCTAAGATGCTCTTCGGCATACCTCTTGCCTTTCCATCAGCTGGAACCAGTCTAGCCATTATCCTCTGATCTCTGACATCAACAAGGCATTTGTGCCCACAGAACTGCCACTCACTAGATATTCTCTCTTCTTCAGACCAATCTCTGTAAACCCTAGAGATGGTTGTGCGTGTAAATCCCAGTAGATCAGCAGTTTCTGAAATAGTCAGACCAGCTTGTCTGTCACCAACAACCATGCCACGTTCAAAGTCACTTAAATCACCTTTCTTCTCCATTCTGATCCTCAGTTTGAACTTCAGCAGATCATCTTGATCATGTCTACATGCCTAAATGCATCGTGTTGCTGCCATGTGATTGGCTAATTAGAAATCTGTGTCAACGAGCAGTTGGACAGGTTTATACCTAATAAAGTGGCCGGTATGATCTGCAAAGATTTACACAAGAGTTGTTATGAATGCAGTTTTTGTTTCCAAATGAAGAAATGACTCTGAACAGCCTGGAACGAGTGAATAATTCCTGCTTTACTTCTTGTACACACCTAGAAAATTAGGTCAGTATTTGTTCTTTATTGGCTGTGCTCTAACCCTCAAATTAGTTAGTTTTGTGTGCTTTTTATGCAAAAACATTATAATAATGCAAAAACAGAATGAGGAACTGAATAAATGTGATGACTTTGTTACTGTTTCGATGGTGTTTATAAATGCTGAGGAAGCTGGCATTCAGGCATGGTATATTCAGGCATTTTGTTTCCATTCCACACTGTAAGCATTAGATCAATGACAAATGACAGAGCATTATGACCAATCAGAGCAGAGAAGGCTCTCTGTAAGGCGGGACTTAGAGAGAGTATACTTGAACAAACAGTTTCAGACACTGTGAGAAAAGAACTGATTCTTCAGCATATATAATAGCAAAATGAAAGCGTCTAATAGATGTACACCTATTGTAGGAGACCCCTTAAACAAATGAGCAACCTTTAAAATAGCATAATAGGGCCACTTTAATTTTGCATTTAAAAAAGTAGTTTTTTCTGTCTGTTCCTGTTGTTTTGCTGTCCATTGATAATTCATTCCCCTGTTTTTTCTGCCTGCTTTTATCATTATTAAGCTGTGATTGCTGACTCTGTATTCCCTCAGATTTGTCTCTGGCAAGAGTCCGAACAGTAATGAGACACGCTGCCAATTTGTGCTCTCTTTTTAGGGTTCAGAGGCTGTTTAATTTGCTTTGTGTTTGGGGGTTTATTTTCCATATGTTTCACTGTGGATATTATGATCCGCATACTGTAGTTCTTTTTTAGTTTGTGTGCTGATCTGTTGGTATTTTGAAGGTCCAGATGGTGTATAAATTACAGTGATGTTGTACTAAACTCAAACTATGCCAACAAAATATGTCAGAAGCATTCTAAAGTGGAAATATAGAAAAAGAACTTTTAACTGCGTTTTAAAGTATACTGTACATATTTAACACATGTAAAGATTGTAAAGATACATGTAATTGTAAGTTAATACATGTAAAGATTGGAATAATTGAAAAATCTGAAAAACTGAAAAATCAGCAGTGGTAAAATGGAAGCAATAACTGAACCTTTGGATTATGAAATTTGGTGCAGATGCTGCTGTTTTTATTGAAACCCTTTCTTAAAAGTTCTTAAAATGTTCAAAAGCTTGTAGTTTATCTTTTAGTTATTTCTAGAGATTCATATAACTTATTTATCACATATCTCTTTCATTTGTCACTTACATTTTCAATTCATTTGGCCATTGGTAAACTAAAGGTGGTGGTTACATGAGAGTTTGAAGGGGTGGTCCAGAGTGTATTTTTAAAGCTTGTCTATAAGATGCAAAGCAATGTGTGCTCATGCTTCATTTGTTAAAAATCACTTTATTTGTTCATATATCTTTCTTTGTTCATATACTGTTACTCAGCTAACATGAAAACGACCTAGTTCCTCTGAAAGTCCTGCCCTTGAGAGCCTATGATTGGTCAGCTAACATAATGCTGTGATTCGTGGATTAGCTCCACATCACCAGGAAGCAGCTACACGTCCAGTCACGCCTCTACTAGCACACATTGACTGTTTCTTAATATGCGTTCTTCAGCGGTTTTTCGTATTCGTGTTCTCGTGTAACGTCATCATCAGCTGCCAAAGTTCAGTTCCAAAACTCAAGACAGCAAGAATGGATGTATTCTTGGTATCGAGGATGCACCGATGCAGACTTGATCACCGAACTCGCTCTGGAAGTCCCAGAATTCATTGCGACTGGAGGTGAGAAGAACAGCATTTTATATAGATTTTTTATCAAAGTTCAGAGATGACACTTATTTACCTCAGGAGTTTCCCTAAATGAGATGGTGAAAGTAAACATTTCTATGAAAATATTAATAAAGGCATAAACACATTAAGGGTGCTTAAGGTTGCTGAGATTCATACTAAAATCAGTTTTATTTGTGTTGTGCAGCGTATATCTGTAAAGTCTTTATGCAGAGAATATATTGTGAAAAGGGGAAAAACAATAAATCCTTGTATGAATGCTGTGATGTTTAAATCATTTTTGGTTAAAGATGCGTGAGGGCCATGTGACCATCAGGAAGAACAAAGCATCTCATTCCTCAGAGGACGCGTTCTGTGTTCTCGCAGTCTCCCGAGTTCGTTCTTCTGAGGTGACCTGGCAAGACCGGTCTCCACAAGAACATGAGTCCGTACTCTACGTTCTTGAAATTTAGACACAGCCATTGTGCCTCTGCTGTGTAAATACTGACAGTCAGTGTAGCCGTGTCAGTGTGAGTCTGAATTAGACAAAATGAAAATGACACTACTAAAGCTCATGCCTGATCTCTAAAATAAAACCTGACAAGTGTCTTTCACATATATTCGGAATAAGCATGTGTAAGTAACATGAAACGTTCACATATCTTTTGTGAGTTTGTTATTTGAGACATTTAAAAATGCTGTTGTGGCTCACAATCCACAGCTTCGTCTATTATGGTTGGAACTGTTCCTTCATTGAGGAGTTTTTAGCCAAATCTAGCACTGAACTGGGAGAGATTGTGAAAGTTCTCCTTTGTCAAATCTTAGAACTAGATCTTTTTTAATAATTTTCTGAAGTATAATTAATATTAAATTGTAAGCGCTTCTCACTTTGTGTCGTACTTTGGAAGCCCAAATACAAAAACCGAACAAGCTCTGTGGAAATATCAGTGTTGCCATTTTAGTTTTCTCTGCTATAACATTACAGCGCCTCTGGCCATGCCCTTTCGCTGCGTGGGGTGTATGCATGTGGTGAATGCGCGCAACCTGAAGCTTTTGTGATCTCACTAACCTGGATATATTTTTTGTATCCCCCAAACTTTGTTCGCTGTAGGCTTTGCTAAGCTCTTTAAAAGCCAATGTCTCCCTTTTGTATTGAACTTTGACCGTCTTACATTCAGAGATGTTGTTTATGTTCACACAGCTACATTACACATCAACTAAAGTGTAAAATATGATATCGTAGTGGAACACCCCATTAACTAAAAACTCTTTTTGCAGTTTGACTATATGACAGGCCTGAAATGCTAACTTCCTGACCGCTGGTTTCAAAGTGCATGCTTTTTACACCATACAAACATTGTCCCTATGTGAGGTACAGAAATGTGAACATGCATGTATATGTATTATGTGTTCAGAAAGGCTTTTAAATATGCAAGCTAAAGCAATAAATAAAACATACAGGAATGTGTGTGCACAGATGCACAGTGTTTCTTTAGTATCACCAATTGGCCTGGCATTTAAATTCTTATTTTTTATTTTTTAAGGGTTTGCTTAGTTTTGTGAGCACTTACCATTTTGTCATTGTCGTCTATACCCTAATCTGTGAAAACTCAAAGGAAAGCCTCCTTAAATTGAAAGTGCATTGTTTTGTAAGAGCCCAAAGACTTTATCATGTATTTGATGCAGATCTGCATTTGCTGTTCATTGAGCATGCATGTTATGATGAAGGTTGAAAAGTCTTGATGGTGCATTGAGAAGGTCTGTGGTTCATGTAGGTGTGTTTTGTGTGATTTAAGGTTGTGCCACTGAAATCCGGCCTTCTTCCCCTCTTTCTTTGTTTTTAATTGATTTTCTTCCAGTTGACTTGACACATTAAATGAGGTCAGCTTAAAACAACAGTGTCAGAACTCATCTTAGCCACATCATCAGACTGCGGAGGAGCTTTTGAAGGTTAACGCTTGAAGAGTAAATTGCTATACAGATGGCATTTATTGCAGTGCGGTTGTACATTATGTGATGTATTTATTTTTATATTATATTATATTATTGTTTTATTATATTAAATTTATTGTATTAAATTACACTAAAAAATGACATTTGCTGTTTATTCAAAGTACTTTATTTAAAATGAGCTGAATCAACACAGTTTGTTTTTTGGGGGGGAACAATCTAATAGTTTCATGTTCAATCCTCTTAACTTAACTAAAACTAATAAGTTAACTTAATTCCTTTATGTTGTTCCAACACAAATAGATTGTGTGGAGCCAAGTATTTTTTACAGTGTATGGTATAATAGTTTACATCTAAATGTTATCACTTGAGTGACACAGTGAAAAATAAATAATAGTTTCTATGTCCACAAAATAATATAAAATAAATAATAAATCACTATTATATAACCTGCTACGGCTCACTTAAATTCTCTTTTTTTATCTAAACAAAAAGATACAGATTTAATCACAGCAGTTTTAATAAATATTTAAAATTTAAGAAATAAGATTAGTTGTTTTTATTTTATTCAATCAAATAGCTATAGATTAATTAAATTAATTAAACAAATATTTCTAATTTAAGAAATATCTATTAAAAATAAAATGCTGTATCCAAACAAAGGATTTAATAATGGTAAGTTTAATAATTCCTGTTATTCACTGTAAAAAAAGTAAAATAAATCCATTCTTAGTAAAAATAAAGACACGTTCACAACCAATAATACAAAAAAAACACTTACTCTAAACTTTTTAACAGTACATGCATTAATAATTATAAATCTGAAACATTTGACATTCCAGATTTATGTTTAAAACAAAATAATACAAAAAAATCAAGTTTTACTAAAGACTTTTTATGAAGAAATAAACAATTAGCGAATCGCATGCACAAATACTTACCTTAAGTGAGGTGAGAATGAGTAAAAATGTAATATCACCTACTCTTTCATTAGTGTTATTTGCAAATAGCCGATATAAGCGATTCTTCTAACTGCATGATCTAAGCATTGTATAAATTGTTTTCTGTTTCTATTGGCCTTTGGTTCCATTTTAGCTTTATTGCATTAACATTATTCATTTATTCATTCATTTTCTTTTCGGCTTAGTCCCTTTATTGATCTGGGATCGCCACAACGGAATGAACCTCTAACTTATGCAGCACATGTTTTACGAAGCGGATGCCCTTCCAGCTGCAGCCCATCACTGGAAAAGCATTAACGTCATCTCTAATGTAAAAAGGTGTGTTGTGTAATTTGGCTAAAAAATGCATCATTTTAGTTGTATTCTTCTGAAACTAACAAAATCTTTTTCATTTGTTTGTTCAAAATTTAAAGAACCAAGACAACAAATTTAATCACGAAGCTATTGTGGTATTTTTGTGGTATTGCTAATTGTTTATTTGTTCATATTAAATTCTGTCATCTTTAGTTCTCTTCATGAATTACTCAGACTAAAATCAGTTTTTAAAAGATTCATTGCAACATTCTATTTATAACTGTGCCATCATGAAGAAGAAGAAGAGAAATTTGAACTCACTGTGCTTTTCTGCACTATATAAAATGCAGGATTCCACACAATTCTTTCATGTTGTCCCAACACAAATCAATTAAATTAATTTAACAAATTTAAGTGGACTGAACGTGAAAGAATTAGGTTATCTAAGAAAAATTGTTCAAGAATTGTGTTGTTTCAGCTTATTTTAAATAAGTAATTTGAACAAGCAACAAAAATATTATACACATTTTAAAAATCATTCTGATTTACTGATATTTGCTCAAGAAACATTTTTAAATTTCAATCTTAGCAAAGTTGTTATTCTGCTTGATGTTTTTGAAATGCCTTTTTTTAATTTCAATTATTTTCAAGACACTGCAGACTGGAACACATTGCACACAAATATTGCAAAATTGGCTGTAATAAACACAGTTCCCATCTGACTTCCCGAGTTCTGCACAATTTCCAGGAGTCAGGATGCACAGATGTTAATCAGTTAGCTGCTAAACTGTGTTTACAAGGTACCAGTATTATTATGATTCCCAACATTTCCCCACCCTTTGAGAGAATGAGCCGTGATTTCGACCACACTATCACATGTTTGGCCAATCAATCCAGATAGACTTTTAACCCAGCTAAAAAGACAGTTAAAAAGTGAGAGAGCAGTTCCACATAAGACTCCGATTACTGCCTAAAGATTGTAAGCACACATTTGTGATAGGAATTACAGGAAGTCTGTAGTCACATATCCCCTGGTTTAAATGGGAAAAAATGACTCATGATGGATTCATGCGTCAGTGTGGAGAGTCCTTGAATAATAAATGAATCATCTCAGGTAAGAACTTTCACAATTTTTTATTTATCTTATAAGCTTAAAGCTCTTGTGCTTTAGGGTAGTTATTATGTGGCCAAAAATCATTTCCACCTTTAAAAAAAAAACAACATGTCCAAAGTTGCCACCTCAATATGTCAATGGATATTACGAAATACTCATATTATAGAAACATGATCAAAAGTGTCACGTGTATTAACAACAAAAGAAGTTAAAAATTGTTGCCCCAGCGATCAAAATCAACTGTTTAAATGTTAAAAAAAAAAATCTAAAATGTTGTCTCAGGTGTCTACATGTGCTAAAAATGGCCAAATGTCCAACATAATCACCTCAACAGTCACAATGTGTTGAGGTTTACTGAAAGACTATCAAGCAATATAAATTGTTCAAATATAAAAATGGTATAGTGTTTTATCATTGATTTTTCAACACTTTTCTATATAAAGCTGTTTGTGCATATTCAAGAACTGACTTTCAAAAAAGTTCTTATGAATTAAATTTATTGTTACATTTTTCAATCAGACTGTGTTTGTGAGCTAACTTACTCTTGTGTAGCTAGATTCTTTATTTGCTGTGTTGATTTTTTTAATACAAATTGTTTCAAGAAGTAGCCAGTGATCCGCACTCATTTAATTATTTTTGTTTTACTGTTTTTTAATAAATTCTATTGGGAAACAAAACCACAAAACCTTTTGACTGAATGTAAACTTTTTTTTTAAATAAAGTCAAAGCAAAAAAAAATAAATAAGTGAGGATCACTGGCTACTTCTTGATACTAAACAAAGGCTAAAATCATTGCCCCAACATGAGCATACTGTAACAATACTAAATTGTTGCCCCAACACAGGCAAACTCTTTTTTGTACAACCTAAAAATGTCTAAAATCATCATCTCAACATGGGTAAATGTGTTTACACTGAAAAAAAAAAAAAAAAAATCTGCGTTCCACATAAATGATTTGTGTGACAAAGGAATTGAGTTAACTTATTTGTTTTTACAAATTTAAGTGGACTGTAGCTAAAAAAATTAAGTTGTCTTAAAAAAAACGAACAAACAGCAAACATAATTTTTTCTTAAGTGTAGTTAAAAATTGTCATTTTAACATTGTTAAACACTGATGATTTCTGATACGAAAAAAAAAATTCTAAATAGTTTTCTGGAAAACTGTACACATACTAAAACTGTACACTCCAAAAAATATATGTTTGCTGCTTTTTCAAATTGAGCTGAATCAAAATTTTTGGGACAATTTAATTGTTTTATGTTCAATCAACTTAAATTAGTCAGAACAATTAAGTTAACTTAATGGATTTGTGTTAAGACAACATGAAGGAATTGTGTGGAACCAGCATTTTTGACAGTGTACTGTATAGTGTTTGATATAACTCAGCTCAGAGATAATGACAAAAGGAATATGAGCAGAATATAATTTATTTATCAAACCAAAACCAATAAACACAAATGATGACCAGAGAAGGCCGCCACATCTGTTCATGATGCAAATTGTGTCTTAAAACAAAAGATAAGTGCTGTGGGCAAAACTAAGAGCGTCTTTTGTGATGAGTGAGGTTTTGAGCTTTACATCTGTGCAGATGAAGCAGATCTCACCACCAGAGTCCAGTGAGACCAGCAAGCTCAACACAACAGCTGGAAGATGATGCTATAAACTGCCATACAAAACCTCAGGCTGCTCCACACTCTGCAATTACCATCAGGGTCATTGTCGCACTGCCACTGCATTTTTTTAATTGCAAAACCTATAAACGTCTGAAGCTGATAAACGCTGAAAGGAAGCACTCAGCGGCCATTCAGAGGGATGGAGAGAGAGAGAGAATGCAGAATGTGAGAGAGAGGATCATCCTCTTATATTGGCAAATCAATCAACCGGCCTGACAGTTATTACATTAAGCAGCCAATCAGATCGCTCAGCCTCTTCGCCTGAAGGCTGAATAAACAGGAAAGGATGCGATCACTTGTGGAAGTAGGACATGGCATACTGACACAGCTGCTGAGAAGCGCAGACCTGGAACACACTGATATTTTGATATTTTGCATTTATAAAACAAAACAAGGAGAAAGGTGGCACCTAATCTTCTGATTCTGCTTTGCCTATTACATCTCTTCTGTAGTTTTAATATCATTTTAGTATATGTGACCTAGGACCACACAAAAATTTGAAAGCTGAGTTGATGTATACTTTGTTCAGACACGACAATATTAGGCTGAGAAACAACTAGTTGTAAATCTGGAGTCTGAGGGTTCATAAAAAGTCTAAATAAGTTTAAAGTCTAAATAAAGTTCTTAGCGATGCATTTTACTAATCTAAAATTGAGTTTAGGAAATTGGAATTTTGTAAAACATCTTGATGGAACATATTTACTTAGTATTCCAATGATTTTTAGAATAAAAAAAAAAAAAAAAAGTTGACACAATGTATTTTTGTCTATCATCAAAAATGTAACCATGCAACATAAGACGAGGGTCACATATACACAAGTTTTTTTGTAATATTTTTATTACAAAATATCTTACCATATCAAAATTGTTGGCAATGTTTTTTCTGCACTCTAGATTTTTGTCCAATTCAATGCTAGCAATCTTAGAAATGCTCCACTCCACAAATGAGCCTGATTATGCAAATATGGTTTATCATTTTGACATAAATAATTTCTAAACAAAAAGTACAACTAAAACAAAGAATACACTTAGAAAAAAAAGTTATGCACAATTTACTGTATTCATATGAAGGTCGTTACTTGCATTTTGCACTGTACTGTGTTGTTATAAGGTTACCCAAAATTACCAGAAAATGTTATTATTTAAACGTGTAGAATTTATTTGTTTATTATAAATTTGTTGCATTGTTTTATTTATGCGGGTGTTCCGGTTTCC
This sequence comes from Danio albolineatus, assembly GCA_903798035.1. Lineage (NCBI taxonomy): Eukaryota > Metazoa > Chordata > Actinopteri > Cypriniformes > Danionidae > Danio > Danio albolineatus. The sequence goes on along the minus strand of CAIGQQ010037975.1, from coordinate 3,963,206 downwards.
CCCACAGTCCAAAGACATGCAGTACAGGTGAATTGAGTAAGCTAAATTGTCCGTGGTGCATGTGTGTGAATGAGAATGTATGGATGTGTTTCCCAGAGATGGGTTGTGGCTGGAAGGGCATCCGCTGCGTAAAACAAATGCTGGATAAGTTGGCGGTTCATTCCGCTGTGGCGACCCCGGATTAATAAAGGGACTAAGCCGAAAAGAAAATGAATGAATGAATGTTTTATTTATGTTTTAAAGAAATAAGTAATTCAATTATGCACTTTTTTAATTTCAATTAATCCTGAAAAGAAATCATGTTTTCTATTGAAAAACATAGAGCAGAATCATTGTTTTCAATATTTATAATTGGCAACAATAAAGAAAGCATCAAATCAGCAATTTTAAAGGATACCATCACACTGAAAACTGTCAAATTCAGCTTTAAATCACAGAAAAATATAGCATTTTTAAATAATTCAACAATTCAGAAATTGTTTATATACCATATTTCCCATATTATTCCCATAGTATATTTAAAAATATTTTCTAAATAAATAAAATTGAATAAAACATTTTTTGAAAACTTTAAAAATAATTATATATTTTGAAATATTGTATATTTAAAAAAATTGTAAATATATAAAATGTAATAAAATAAATACATATAAGTAATATCATAAATAACAATGTTCAGATGAAATAAACCAGTTAACTAAAGTGAGAATAGTTGAACGCTTTGTATCTACGGACAATTTCAGGAAATAAAAGATAACTCAAAATCCTTTTAATAACATCTTAAAAAATCTAAACATGTAAGGCAGATTGTTTTTGTTAATAACTGAAGGTGTTCTAGTTTACTTTGATAGCAGCAAACCATAACGAAATATCAGTCGGTCTTTTTGCTCAGGCTTTTACACACACACAAGCTTGCGTGACAAACTCGCTGATGCCTAAAGCCATGCAGTCTCTTAAGGGCCAGTGAATGTGAAACACTGTGGCGTGCGCACACACAGACACACACATGCAGGCACGCTGGATTCACATGTGTCATTGTGGTGTGAAGCGCTGAGCTAGGCTTTTAGAGAGTAAAGGAAGATGTGACTGCAGTGAAGGGCACGACTCTTCTAAACACTACACCTGACTGGAGCATTTATAACACCATAAATTAATATACACACACAGAGAGAAACAAATACAATGTTCTGGCGATTTATAGGGAAAGATTGGGTTCAAAAGAGTTGTTGATGTTTTGATAGTGAAGTGGAAATTCATTTAAGTTAGATATCTGTCAGCAATATTACTTTAATATTTGATTTTTATTAGTATACTTATTATTTATTCTATCAGTCCTTCTTTGTTTCTTATTTTCTGGATAGTTTTCTTACCTAAATAATAATAATGTTTAGAAGAAATGCTTTTAATATGTTATTTACAATGCACAACAAAGGAAACACAAGTAACAGCTAAATATAATTCAAATGATTCTTTGAACTGATTATATTATATTATATTATATTATATTATATTATATTATATTATATTATATTATATTATATTATATTATATTATATTATATTATATTATATTATATTATATGACAATGATTGTCATATATTATTATGACAATTTTATTTTTCATTATTCCCCTTAACTGTGTTTTTTATCTGATTTATAGTTAAAAAATTTTTAATGTTATTTATGATGCAGATTCACTTTTATAATTAAATGAATCACTACTAACTAAATACAGTTCAAATGTTTTGTTTACGACATTAAACTTTTATTTTTATTTACTCTACACATTTTTATTTTATTTTTTAATATCTAGAAATAGTTGAAAATTTCTTCTTTATTTCTGTTCTATTATATTTAACTCTGTTTCCATGTGTAATAAAGTTGTGACCAACAACTGTAACTAACAATTTGATTTAAATTTGTTTAATGTTTTTACACCCTTTTAGTTTGAATGACAATTCATTATTTAATCTTTAGAAATATATATAATTAACCATTTAAATGCAATTTTTACAATTTTTCCTTTATGGTTTATATTTGACTGTGTAATAAAAGACAACAACTAAACACTCAAATACTTTCTAATTTACATTAGAATTTTTAAAAAATGTTTTATGATGTAGCTACAGTTTAAGAGAACCAATAACTAATTCTAATTTAAAACAATAATTTGCAACATTATACTTCAATAATATAATGAACAAACATTTTAATTTACTTGTGTATACTGTTGCGCTTTTATAAATTCATAACATTTAGAAAACACAGACAGACAGACAGACAGACAGACAGACAGACAGACAGACAGACA
>CAIGQQ010037975.1:3930558-3941200 GCA_903798035.1 Danio albolineatus | reverse complement strand
AGTGAGAAACATCCTGCTGCCGCGCGCAGGAATCACCACGCGCATCCTAGCAGATACGACTAACAAAAGCGCATATTAGTTTTACAATCACGGAGCCCCGTTATCTCTCGACTTTCTCCAGCGCAAGGAGAGGACACACTTCTCTCTTTCCCGCATTTAAACTCCGCTCCACCACTCGCCTCAGCTGCCTGCGTCTCTCTACTCCGTCCAGCGGTGGTCTCACGTCGGACTATTGGATTTGGGTTGACACCTCGGGGACAGAGGGAAGGGGTCTCCGCCATGGATTTTGACTTTTTAAACACTTAATACAAACCCAGATATTGCAATAAGACAGTATTTGAGTAGTTGAACCAGCTGCGCTTTAGGTCGCATCTCTTCCAGCGCTTCTTCACCGAACGGGATGGTTCCAGCGCCGCGCCGCGTGGGGTGAGAAGATCTTGCAAGACCGGGAAGAAAAGCGAGAGATCGAGGGATTATGGCACTCTACGCGCTCTGTCTTTTTATTCTGACGCTCACCTGCACGAACTTTGACCTGGTGACTGCGGCCAGACACGCGGTACACTGGAACAGTTCAAACATACTGTAAGTCGCTTTATCATTGTCATTTGTGCGCTAATAAGGCCTAATTCCGGCTAATAGTAAAAGATTTATATTTAAAATACTTAAGAGTAGCTAAAGAACGAGTGTAAATGTTTCTCACAAAGGAGAATATAATATAAACCTATCAAGTTTTGAGGTTTACCCAGATACAAAGGGATTTCCATGCAGGCTATGTGGGGCTGGTGGATCTAAGACCAGGAGGGAAGCTTTTTGTGATGTATGGTGACTGTGAGTAGCCTCAATGCAGGTGCTTGTTTTCGTAATATTTATATATATATATATAAAAACAAAGTTGCTTGAAATAGATTTGTTAGACGTTGTGATCATGAAAACAACCACATGTAGATTTGCTAGGTTTTCTGATGATGGTTCCACGAAGAACCTTCCAAAGAGAATTTGCATAGCACACAAGTGTTTTTAAGATTGTACGGTTCTTTATAAATTGTGTTCATGACCCTAAAAATATACCTTTAAGAACTGTTTTCTGATATTGTGGCATCTCTCTGAAAACCAAAATTTAGAATTTTTCATTTTAACATACTATTTACTTTAGTTATTTTTTAGTTTAGCATTTTTAGTTTTAGTTATTTTAATATTTGTTGAATACCAGTGCTTTGTAGTCTCTTAAATAGTTTCAAATTTAGCTTATTGAAGGTCTGTGTTTATTTGCATATCTCCTATAACATCAAGCCTGAAGCCTCAACTGTAGTGCTACAGTCAACCTAAAACATACATCTTCTGAAAATGTGCAATAAATGTATGTACAGACACGATCATGTCCGTACCCGTCAGTCTTGTACAGTTACAAATCTGCTGTATGTTGGAAATTTGTTAGGTTTGTGCTTTTGTCCTCACAAAACCTCTCCTTGTGTGTCTCCTTCCATCACTTCTCTCGCGCTCCTGCATGTTTCACTCAGGGAGTCTCCGTCTGTCTCTCTCCCCCTTCCCTGTTTCGTTCTCCTCATCATACATGGAGCCCAGTGTAGTCCAATGTTTCTTTTCAATCCATCTGCTGCAATTAGCAGCACTTTTTTAAAATGACCTCAATATGCCAGCATTCTGACATCATTCAATCTCAGTGTTTCTCAATGTCACACGCAGACTCTCTTGCTTTTACACTTCATTATTTAACTTTGTATTAGAATGGCTGAGCCATTCAAGTTAACGGCTAGGCATGTCATCTTTTACATATTGTTAAATTGGAGCAACAGTGTGAATTTAGATGAGTGTGTTTTTTTTTTTCTTTTCTCTGTGATCTCGCTCTATTGGTAGTAAAACCTACAGTATGGAATACTGCAGGAATTGACCTAGTTTATAGGTACTGTTCACACTTGAGAGTAGCTAGGGGTGCGATATACAAATTTGGCCCAAATCAAAATCAAATTAAGAACATAGACTAAGAGCAGACCACCTGCCTAAGAGCCTCTTATTTTCTGGTACTCCTAACGAAATCGCAATCACTCAATCACTCTTCAGACATTTTACAGAGGACCCAAGCGTCCTCCCCATCCCCCCACCCCATTTAGATATGGCTACTTTGCCCTTTTGTTTTGCAGTTTTGGTTTGCAAACCTCTTTTGCCACTTAAACATGTATTATAATATTTTTTTCCATACTATACTATAATGGTACTATAATGGTATAATGGTACTATATACCATTACTTTATTTTTTCCGCACTTTACCGTATGATCATCATACTTGCCGTTGTGTGACTAACTGCATGAAAAGCAAATTTCTGTGTTAAAAGTATTACACTTTTCCCCATAAACTAATTGATTTTATCCCAATTAATCAATGCAAGTGTGAACATTTACAGTGCAATTTGTGATAAAGGCTGTTGATTTTGCCGTATAACAATAGTTTTCTAGTTTTCAACCTGAGACCGAGACCCTTAAGGGGGGCCTCAGCAAACTTTCAAGAGAGCCACCTGATGATGTAAAATATAAACGTATAATTATAAATCAAATGAAAGTTGTTATAAATACAATTACAACAATATAATCAGTATGTCATAGGTTATAAGCGTAATCATAGTCTGTTGTAGTTTCCTTCTCAGTTTATAACCTATATGTTGGGGAAGATTATGTCCTACAACAGCATTTTTACGACACCCAAAATGTACTTTCGTGTCCAAAATGCACAAATGTATTGTATTTGATGTTAATCATACGTACCCACGATAAGGAGAAATGTAATATTTGACTGACTTTTAAGAACAAATCATGGTAAAATGTTCAAGTACTCCAATCCTTTTGCGAGCTTAAAGCTTAAGTCAGTATATGTATGAAATCAACACGCTAGGGCCATTTTGCACACGCTGATTTTGCGTGGGCTTGCTCACGTTCTAGGTGTTTAGTGGTACTGGATTATATCTGAGCCTTCAGACTAGAGTTCTCACTGTGCAGAGAAATGAAAAGTGCCTCTTCCATCCAGTTTCAGCAAGCAGGGAAAGCTGCCTAACTGCATTAGCATCGGTAGCAGCACGGGGCGGATATGCTACGTGATAAAACCAAATTAAACTGGCTTATTGTCATGGATTAAGTTTAATAAGACTTCTGCAGCAAATGCTATTACACACACGTTTGGCCCACTGCACAGTAGAAAGTGTGGACATTAACCTCATTTTACTACAGCATTCCCTTATTATTTTTTTACAAGATGCGTTACAGCTTGTTCGGGTAAAAAAGTGAGGAAATTAGCCCATGAGCTAGCATTGTCTCTCTGAAACACAGATGACGCCCTGTTACCTCAGCCTGGCCTAGTTATACAATACAGAGAAAGAGAGCGAGGGCTGTGATATTTAAGCATTGAATTTCTAAATGTCGCTTGCCTATGTGTGCGCTTATTCTCAGGAGTCAGAGCCTAAATGTAGCATAGCATGCTAATGGCGCTAAACGTACAAATAGCTGTGGTCAGTGTCTAGTCTACAGCCAAAGCTGCACAGTCACTTCAGCTCTCTCTCACCACGGACCAGACCGAACAAGCTAGTTTCCTCTGGGTGGCGTTTTGACTGGAGGGTGTGATTTAAAACACATGTGTGTTTGTGAGTGAGTGTTCTACAACTAAACGTCTTTGTTTCGAGCAGAGCACATTTGGTGTAAACAGTAAGAGAGGCGCCATGGGCTATGAGGTAAAAAACGAAAACAAAGCAACCAGACCACTGCCTCCTCATTCATCTTCTGAGAGAGTTATGGTACCTTCAGCTTGCACACATACACACGCTGACAATTACTGAGCGCCGAGTGGGCAGTGATCCTGACGGCCCTACACTCTCGCTCCAGTGATGCGTGTCCCGGAAAAAATACCCAACCCTCTCAGACGCATAATTGAGAAACAGGGTTGAATAAATACATACGAACCTCCGGTTTTCCTCACCAAACGTGCATATCTACAGCTTGATTCTGTGCACAGATTGTCAGTGAATGCTTCATTACAGTCACATGAGGGAACTCTGTGGTTTGTATGGTAGGTAATGGAGAAAAAGTGCTGTAAACACATGGTGTAATGTTAGTAGAGGTGAAGTGTGCGTGGACTCCAGGGGCGAACAGCTCCGCTCTGTTTGAGCACAATTACAGAACGAGAGTGGAACACACCAGGCTGGAGTGAACAGAAACACTCTAATAAGACTGCTGAAAAGCATTTAAACTACAAATCAGTGCTGGGTGAAACTGTGGAGCTTGGTAACATATCAACATAACTGGTGTTCACATACAGACCATAAAGTTTCAGGAGTGACAGCTACATTTAAACACGGGAATCAATATCCTAAATTTTCATCACTCACTTATGAAAATTGGGATGTTTGACACTGTGGTATCTATCGTACCGTGGTATCTATCGCAATGGCAAATACAGCATATTGTGCATATACAGTATCAAAAGGTTTTGACAAAATTACAGTTCAATGACCAAAGGCTCATTATGGTCATTGACATCACATTGGCGTTTAACTAAACCAATTTGGACAGAGGTGTCGTGTAGGCATGGGCATGATAGCCTTGGATATAAATATCCCAGTTTCACGGTATCACAGTATTGTGATTACTGCTCTAAAATATATGCTTTTAAATGTCTGGGTAAAAAACTAAAACTTTTCCCCCATGGAACACAATACATTTAATTTTAAGAAGCATTTACGTTATTTTGGAATAGTAAACAGGTCAGGCTAAATAATTCAAATAAACCATTGACTCCTTCTATCTTCATTAGTTTTAAAAGCTTTGAACATCTTTGGATATCTTTCTTTTCTTTGGATATAAGTAAGCCACTGCATTGTTCACATCCAAAGCGTGATTGGTTGTTGGTGCATAATCGATTTGTTTTTGTAGACCACAGTAAACCTTGGAACCGGTTATCGTCCCATGCCTAGTCATGTGTTGTTTTTGTTGGGAAAGCTGCGTTCAGAAGTGGTTTAAGCATTGGTTTAGGTCACAATATAGTTCATGTCATGATAAAGTTCTGGCAACCAAGATATGCAGAAATACTTGATTATTAGTTGTTTAGTTTGTTTCCGTATGCTGTGTACAATTCTTTTTGTAAATGTGGCTGTCCCTTGCCAGAATTAAGCTAAACTAATTAATTAATGAGCCTCAGTATATTAGAAACAGTGAGCAAAAGTTTAAAGCTTAATTCGCGGGCAAATTGTAAGATTTAATTTAAGATTCACAGTTTGTGAATTGCAATTAAAGTAACAGGATGTGGGCTGTGTCCCACTTCACAGCTATACAAATTAAGAGACGACATGGAAATTCTCGGTGTCTCTGGATTCATTTGGTGGGTTTGAGTAAACTTTTGATACACCCATACACTCTCTCATTCACATGCACTCACACACTGCGGCTAAATTAGTTCATCCAATTCACCTATACCACATGTCGTTGGACCATGGAGGAAACCGGAGCACCCAGAGGAAACCCACGCAAACATGGGTAGAACATGCAGACTCCATGCAGAAATGCCAATTGGCCCAGCCGGGAATCAAACCAGTGCCCTTGCTGTGAGGCGACAGTGCTAACTACTAAGCCACCGTGCTACCTTGACCGAGTGTCAGTTTCTGTAAATTTCAATCATATTTTTATTTTGAATTTAGAAAAAAATATTTAGAAAATGTTTATAGAACAAAACAAAAACTATAGTTTTTTTATGTACTGTGAAGGAGCCGTCTTAATGCATTATATTCAAAAAAGAAAGAGAGAAAAAGATGAGTAGTTCAGTAATAATCTCATTGCTATAGGATACAGTTAAGGTAGGTTCAAAGCTTTTTTAAGGGGAAGGTGAGGGTCAACAGTGGTGCTACAAATATAGTAATTTCAGAAATAAATTACAGCTGTTATAACATGCAGATCATATAAATATACTTTTACCACTGTATAAAATTATTCATTTATAAGGTATATACTAGTTCACTTAATATAGTGTGGCCCCTTGCAGAAGTTGCATATAGGTTAACCTTTTTAAAAAAAATTAACAAGTCATTTTGAGATGCCGTCTGATGTGTGTTTCAGCACCTGTAAGCTAAACACTAACTATCCTAAATAAGTTTAATTATGAGTATTCAGTGGGTTTTTAGTTAGCGTTAAAAGAGCTGTTCTTCCAGTACTTTATAGCGATACCATTAGACTCTTTATTGCCCCCTAATATGGTTTTATGTAAATTATACAAATTCTAGTGAAGTAGGTATAAGAATTTGGAAAATTAATTCCTATTCAAAAAGAACACTGCCTTTTTGTGACACTTTATGCATTAATTTGAGCTGGATTAGCTTGACGGTTGATATTATACTGTGGCCACTTTTTGATGCACTAAAATTATGTACTACAATGTAATCAAACTGCTTGCCTTACCTTATTACTATAGGGTATTTATTTACAAGTAGGTATTTAAACTGTAGGTTATGTATTACAGTTTTATAAATAATGTTATGAAAAAGCATAAATATTAAGGCTAATAATAAACTTAATAAACTTTCTTCAGAAGTCAGAACTTCACAATCAAAATAAAAAATACATAGTAATAATACTATTTAAATTAATAATCAAGTGTTTGGCTTTTTCCTGCCTCTTATAAAATAATAAAAATAATAATAAAAATAAAAATATGAATAATTTGGAAATGGATTATGAAAGTTGCATATTTAAATAAGCGTACAGATTTATTATGGGACACTTTTTTATTGGTCATTTTGCATTTCAGCAATAAGGTCCAAGTAGATCTGTGGAAGTCAAAAACACAGACGCTGATGGTAATAGCTGTCTCATTTTCTGTGAATTAAGCTTGCTTTTAAACCCTTTGTCGAAACTGTTTTTTTCCCTCCAGTTTGTGGTATAGCAGTCAAAAATGGGAGGTAATTTAAGAGTAAGTGAGGTCATTTATGACACAAAAAAATGGACAAATTCTGGGTTATATGATTTTTTGCTTTTGTCAGACTTTCTGTCGTACATTTTTTGCTTTTTCAGCTCCAAGTCTCAATTCTTACATTTTCTTAGCTGGTAAAGATTCAAATTCTGTTTCATTTCCAGTGTTTGCATCATATAATTCATGCAGTCTTCATCTGTAAAGGTTGTACACCATAATGATTTTGTATTTATGTGTTAAAAACCTTTCAATAGCACCAAACTGCAGAATGCTTCTTGATGCGTTTGTTTATATTTAAATCCATATAGAAAGTGATGTGATGAGATATCGGTGTTCCGTTCAGTAATGATCCTAATGGAAAATGCTTGAGCGACCTGCTGTTTCTACACTTACCACTTAAAGTGAACGTGACTTCTGTTGGAGAGCATCTATTTACCGCTAGATGAACATTCTGATGAATAAATAGTGTAGCTTGTTTGCTTCTGAGCTAATGAAATATGTGAAGGTCTTGTTTAAATATCCATACATTTTTCTCCGGCTTTGTCCCTTTATTGATCAGGGGTCGCCACAGCAGAATAAACTACCATTTTATTCAGCATAAGTTTTACACAGCGAACGCCATTCCAGCTGGATCCCAGTACTGGGAAACACCCATACACACTCACTCACACACAAACACTACCGTCAATTTAGTTTATTCAATTCACCTATACCACATGTCTTTGGACTGTGGGGGAAATCGGAGCACCCGGACGAAAACCCGTGCATGCACGGGGAGAACATGCAAACTTACACAGAAATGCCAGCTGACCCAGGCGACAGTGCTAACCATTGAGCCACCGTGTCACCCCTGTTAGTATGCTTAAAGAATATTTTTTCTTTTTTCTTTTTTGGTCTTCTTCGAGGGTTCAAATGGGGTCAGACCATCTTAATCCTTTTAGAGACAGCACACTGTATAAAGCGCAACTAATGGCGGCTCTGAAAGAAGATTTAAAGTGTTCTGCTGCTACGGTATCTGCAGCAAAGTGCTGTTGATTTGTAGTCCAGACACCAGAACTAAAGGGGGTCCTGTTTGAACTTAAATTTCTTGGAAGGTTAACCCCCCCTCATTTTTGTCTAGGCTGTTCGTCATGTTTAATTTATGTTACTTGCTAATGCAATAGAAGAAAATAATTTCACCCACGTAAGTTTAATGATTTCTAAAATTTTATCACTAAAAGTTGAATTATGATTAAAATAACTCTTTTTCTGTTTTATTATTAAAATATTTATGTATTATATTTCTTATAATTGAATTTTTATTCTAAAATTTCTAAAATTGCCTTTAATACAATTTAATAATTTTATTCCTAAATGTTAAATCTATAATAATCTGTTTTCATACATTTTCTTTCTCTAAAAGCATAATTATTACAGTTTAATATAACAATTTTATAAATCTAATGAGTTCCTGAATATGTAATTAATACAATAAAAAGGTTTATTAATAACAATTTTTTAACTAATTGGCATCTATTAACCCAGCATTTAAATTTAATAATTGAATTCAATTAATTGATTTAATGATTAACATCTTTCACAGTCAAATGTATTATTTTATAATAATTATAATAAGTCTTTATAAATATTATATGGGGCGCCACGGTGGCGTAGTGAGTAGCACGTTCGCCTCACAGCAAGAAGTTCGCTGGTTCGAGCCCCGGCTGGGTTAGTTGGCATTTCTGTGTGGAGTTTGCATGTTCTCCCCGTGGTTGCGTGGGTGCTCCGGTTTCCCCCACAAGTCCAAAGACATGTGGTATAGGTGAATTGGGTAGGCTAAATTGCCCGTAGTGTATGAGTGTGAATGTGTGTGTATGGATGTTTCCCAGAGATGGTTTGCGGCTGGAAGGGCATCCGGTTGGCGGTTGATTCTGCTGTGGCGACCCCGGATTAATAAAGGGACTAAGCCGACAAGAAAATGAATGAATGAATAATATTATATGGAAGTCATTGTGGATAGGTCTTAGATGGTCAGATTTAAAAAAAGAACAGTGTTTTTCTAACAAGGAAATATTTTATACCATCATAAAATTATTTACATCCATTTTAAGAGCCTCTAACAAATTTTCCAACTTTGAAACAATGCGTGAGTGTGTGGGAGCTTGTGTGTACAGCACAGGTGGTTCCAGGTGTTGTGCAGATGGTTCTCTATCTTTCACACACACAGGTGATCTAAGCTGATTTCACAATATGCGCAGGTTAAAATCTTCCGTAAGCAGCTACTTCACCGATTTCCCGTATTGTCATTAGCAATGCATAAATGCGAAATTTGATTGGCAGGTGGATAGAAAGACTAAACAGCCAAGCTCATAAATCAGATAGCAGTGCGAAGTTTGCATATGCAAATCTCTCTGTGCATATTCATGAGTAAACGCCGAGATCGATCTAAGTGACAGTGAAGAGCTGGTTCTCGTTCATCAACTTTGCGTTATCAATGAGTTGAAAGCGGCTTGCGTTGTGCTTTATGATGTTGGTATCTATACATGAAGAGCAGCACTCGTAATTAATAATGCCAGTTCATCTGAGGCTGATGAACAAGGCACTTGTGCAGAACCACATCCACTTATCACACCAATCACTTCTGTTTATTTGTTCCTCGTCATGGTGAAGGCTTTCAATGGATGTTGCCTCTTTTTCTTTACACTTTACACATGGTACACTTATTCATAGTCAAACATTTTTTTGTTTAATATTAGACTGTGAAGGTGAACGGTAAAGAAAAACTCATAAAAATATTTTTTTTCAAAAATGTTTTAAGTACGCAAATGAGGCAATATTAAATGAATTTGTATATATTTTAAGCACAAAAATTTTTTGAGCATGAGGTGAAGTCAGATTCAAATTTATTTTCTTTCATAATAGAGTCAAATGATTTTACAGAGATTTTCTAACAGAGGTCTTTTTAAACACAAATCAGAAAATACAGCATAATTTTAGATTTTTTTTGTAGAATCTTGGATATAATCAAGCAAATTATGTATGAGCAAAAGCCTTTAGAGTGCGTATGTGAATAAAATTGTGAAGTCTGGTGTGTGTAAGAGCTGCTGAAGTGGACATTTATGGCTTGTTTTGAGAAACAACCTGTATTTATTGTATAAACACATTGATACAAGTAATAAAAGTGTTAAAAGTGATAAAGAGCAGCCAAAGAAACACTTACAAGTATATCTTGGATGTTTTCTTTCCATTAGACTGAATAAATAATGTAAAAACTACAGTATATAAAAAGGCAAAATCCATAATCTCTTACAAAATCCAAAACTTTGCCTGCATTGTCTGTTTTTAATACCTCACCTTGTGTTTATCGGCCTCACTTATTTGATTATGAATCCCAACTATTTGTTTCTGAAGCATCAAACTGTGAGATACTGTGTAAGAGCACGATGGAAGCAGTGATCCCAGAAGTCTCGGCGCACGCTGTGATAATCCAATTAATAATTGTTGTGCTTATGATAATTTTTGGAGTGAGTTCAATTCCATCATGTGTGGAGACACTGGTTATATTTTAAAACAATGGCAGATGTAGATTTTTGATTAATACTTTTATGTTACAGCTTATAATAAATGGTAAATGTAATAATCATAATTTTAAATGCAAAAAAGTATATTATATTATATTATATTATATTATATTATATTATATTATA
>CAIGQQ010037975.1:3917996-3930548 GCA_903798035.1 Danio albolineatus | reverse complement strand
TTATATTATATTATATTATATTATATTATATTATATTATATTATATTTATTATATTACTGTTTTTCCCAGTGATGGGTTGCAGCTAAGGGCATCAGCTGTGTAAAAAAATGCTGGATTAGTTTGCAGTTCATTTCGCTGTGGCGACCCCAGATAAATAAAGGGACTGAGCCGAAAACAAAATCATATGGATATATTTATATTATACATTCTCTTATATTTATATTATAATAAATTTAATAGAATGTATATTCCATTAAAATTAAACTGTAAATGACAACAAAATAAGTAAAATGACAAAATTTGGGTTCATCTTTTTTTTAAGTGAAACATCAGCTAAATAAATAAATAAATAAAAAACTTTACACAAGAAACAAGCCTAACATTTACCTTGGAATTTAGTGGCCATTTGACTTCATCCGATTCCCGTGCACATATATAGCCAAGTTTTTTCCTTTTATTTAACAGTTTTGCCGAATTGCTAAAGGTTGGTGATTTCACATCATGCTGTGCAGCATTAACTTATTCTCTTTTTGTAGAACAAAACAAACAAAGTTGCGTGAGCTATTTGAACCGAAAGCTGAAAAAAGAATCTAATAACATCACTGTGACATTTTGAGTTTCTCAACTTTTCATTGTCTGCAGTGCAGTGGTAGGAGGGGGTCTGTTTGGTTCATCGGGGAGGATGTTAATGCGGATGGAAATGATGTGTATTTCGGGCCTCTTTCAGTATCCAATTATTCACTTCAAAAGCAGGCCATATTTGACACACCTTTCATTACTACGACTCATGATGATGAAACAAACAGCACGCCTCTCGCCTCACACAACTGCGTTTTATTATCAGCAAATAATTTACATAGAAACACCATCTATGTGGTCTTGTCGTCCCTCTTTTGGTGAAGCGGCCATGATTCAGCCCTCATCTGAATGTTGCTTTCCTTCATTTATGATTTGTTGTTTCTAAAATGTAACAACTAGAGTAGAATAGTGTTCATGTCTCTCAGCATAACTTGGGCAAAAGAAAAAAAGAAGAAGGAAAAAAAGACTTTTGGAAAACTTGTGACTTTCTTTTTTAGAGTCATAACCGTGTTTACAAAGATTTGAAAATTTGAAAGCTGTGGAAGATATTTAGTTACTATTAACATATTATTGGGTTAATATTACTTGCAATTAAGTATATTAGGTTATTTTGCAATAATATTACTTAAATCTTGAAATCTTAAAGCATCTTATTTCAGTTTCTTCTACAATTCAAAGTTTTCGGATTTTTCAGAGATTTTCAATCAGGTTTAGGTCAGGACTCTGGCCTGCCATTTCATTATTTCTTTGTTTTTAGTTTCAAGGAAGTGCTTTTCCTGTTTTGCTGTGTTACAGGGCTTATTTATATATTTTAATGAAGGTAAAGTGAAAAAGTAAAATTAAAGTATATAAAACACATTTTTGAAAATTTGCTTGCTGCTGTATGGTTTATATCAGGGGTGGCCAAATGTTTTTGTATAAACAGCCAAAAGCCAAATATCATTGAGACCCATGGGCTGGAGGTAAATATACCGAGCTATATTACATTAAAGTTGCTATCGGTAACTTCCCTATTTATTCAATAAGATTTAAAAGTAAATTGAAAACATTACTTTAAATCATATTAACTAATGTAATACAACATTAAAATAATTATAACTTATTGCAATAATAACCTAAACATTCACATTTAACACAGTACTGAATACGCTAAGCGCAACACAATACTGAATACGCTAGTCAAGCAGAATCTGTCTTTGCCTTGATTTATCCTCTATCCGTCAGGGTACAGTATGTACATTTAAACTAAATCTGATTAATTTTCACCATTTAATTGAAACATTTTATTTCAGTTAGCTTTTTTAAGAGTAAAACAAACATACAAGGGCTTCACCGTGACGCAGTGAGTGGCATGATGGGTCAGTTGGCATTTCTGTGTGGAGTTTGCACGTTCTCCCCGTGTTCATGTGGGTTTCCTCTGGGTGCTCCGGTTTCCCCCACAAGTCCAAAGACATGTGGTATAGGTACTGGGAAACAACCTGACACTCATTCACACACATAACTAAATTGTCTATAGTACATGTGTGTGATTGAGTGTGTATGGATGTTTCCCAGTGATTGGGTTGCAGCTGAAAGGGCATCCACTGCATAAAACATATGCTGGATAAGTTGGCGCTGCAAACAAGAACCTCTTTTGTCAGGGATTGAGACAAGACTAACAGAAACTGTTTTCAATGTCATATTTAAAACAGAAATAACATAATGCTCAACAAATTATGACTTCTAATCACTGTCTATTTAGATGACATTGTTTTGCAAGAACATGTTGTACTCACCTTCTGTACAAATTATGGCGCACTGCATGAACAGGTTATTATTGCTCATAATCACCGTCTATATAAACTACGGTGTACTACATTTTTAAAAAGTCTAAAAATCTCTCATGTCTCATCTCATGGGAAATGTGTCTCGTCAAACCCCTGTTAATTGTCCACCCATAATTACTCATGTTGTTCCAGACCTTTGTTTGTCTTCAGAACACAAATTAAGACATTTTTGATGAAATCTGAGAGCTCTCTCATCCTCCACATACAGCAGGGGTCCCGAGATGTTCAAAGTCAAAGGCAAACAAAAACAAATGACTTCAGTCATTACGACGAAGCTCCAAAAATGAAATGCGTGCCAAAAAAAAAAAAAAAAAAAAACTGTAAATAGGGCTTGCCTAGTATTTCTCATTTACAATGCTTTACTATGTCTGTGTTTATTGCACGTGTACTTGGAATGTCTTGACAATGTTTTTGGTTCCTTTTCTGGAATTTGAATATCTAGTAAGTATTGCCATATATGGAGGATGAGAGAGCTCTCAGATTTCATCTAAAACATTACAATTTGTGTTCTGAAGATCTCTTCAGTCGATTCCGAAGGTCTCTGGGGATTTGAATGACATGAGGGTGGGAAATTAATAACAGAATTTTCATCTTTGGGTGAACCAACCCTTTAATACCCTTGCCTCCAGATGATACATTGAGGTCTTATGGAGCAAAACAGTCAGTCTGTGGAAGAAACTGAACGCTGTTTACAACATTATTACCTTTAATCCAGAGCCTCTGCACACAGTCTGGAGCATAAGCTTCCTGACACATAATGATGTATCACACATAAGCTGGTGCTGTTGTTTCTTACAATGGATAGGGAGGATGTGTGTATTGTATTGTTCACCAAAATGGTCCTTATCCTGGTCTCCTTGCTTGAATAGACTTTAAATTGTAAAGCCTCTGTCAAATGTTGTGGTATTTTAGAAATAGTGTATAGGGGACCATCTAAAAAATCCATACAGTGCATTTCAACAATTTATAATTTTGTTATCCTAATATGTAATTACATGATAACAACAATATACTTTTGATAGAGGGTGCATAACTTTAAAACATAACTATAGGTTAAACAAGCAGCTTGCACAAAGTAACTTTCTTTTTTTTTTACAAAAGAAAACACAGTATCAAGGTTTGACTCGGAGTTCTGTATATTCTGTTTGTCCTACAGGTTAAAAATAAACCAGTAAAATTCTAAAATAAAGCAGCAAAATGTTACACAAAGAAACAACCTCATAATTCCAACCCAGGCTCATTCTGAGAATGTACTGGTATATACATTTCTGGAGAGAGCAAAATACGTCCCAGGAGCTACTTTTTTCACAGTTTTTGTTGCTGTGTACGCTTTTAAAGATCTCAAATTTCCATTCAAAGTGCCATTCATGCCTGCTGTTCTCACGTAAATCCAATAGAAGCCGCTGTTGACTGACTGACAGACAAACCGACCTATCCCCCATCCTCCCCTTCCCTAAACCCAACCAATAGTATTTTAAAAAGCACCAATTGACCAACGTTGACCCACTTCCTTAAACCCAACCGTAGGTTTTGAAAAGCAGTCCAGAAAAAGAAAAGCCCTCTCCTGATTTTTACCATGTTTTTTAATTTTACCACATTCTCACCCTGTTATTTACTTGTTTATTTTTATTTATTTTTGGCTTCTATTTTTGTCTTACCTGCTTTTTGAAACCGTTCTTCCAACCCCGTTGTCGTGGTCAATCTCAAGTCCGCCGACATACCTGTCAAACTACCGGAGAAACTGGTAACAGCGGAAAAGTTGTCCATATAGAGAAAAGCTGGTAAGCGTGAAAAAAAATGGCATCATGCTTGAAATGCAGCCATACGCAGCTCTGGCTACATAATACGCAATCTCCAGAAACGTATATAGGGCTACGTTTTCAGAATGAGCCTACAGTATGTTGCATAATTCATCCCAAGGTTTCCCTCGTTAGTGTGGAGTATTTATCAATGTTTAATTAGTTTGCGCCACTCATTTTTGACTAAAGTGAAGCTTTATTTTTTCTAATGTTAAAGGTAGAAAATAGGTGTAAATGTGTTTAGCAAGACAGAATTTACAATAGTTAAAGCAGCAGATTCATATTTTCCATATCTGAGTGTGGGTGTCAGATTTTGCATGTGTGTGCAAGTTTTTGTGGTGTAATAATGATGTTATACCATTGTATCCTAAATGTCTACAGCCTTTCTGAAAATATGAAAATACAAAATGGTTCATTTGTTGTAATGTTGGGCTCATTTTAGAAAAAGCCATTAAACTTTCAATCATTTAGGTCATTTTTGACCTGTAGGTTAACAGGATGGTTAAATTACTTCTCCTAGCCAGACCGATCTGGCATTAAAATGGTTTAGCTGTCCTGCCAGCTGACAGATACCCCAAAACCACTCTAAAAACCAGCCAACAATTATCTTAGCCAGTATTTTTTTTTCCAGCTGAGAAAGACATTATATTTGCTTCAGATCACACACAAACAGACATAAACGTCCATGATGCACAGTAATGAATGAGTTTGTGTGGTTGTCTGTGTGGTCCCTCCGAGCATACGTGTGTGTGGTCTCTTTATCTCTCTGTTTGTCTTTTGAAGGAGGGGAAGTGAGCAGTGTAAATGTCTGTGATTTGAACAGGAAGAGCTGTGACTCCTGCTCATTTAAATCCAGCAGTGTGATGGAGGTGAATCGCTCAATGGAAGAGTCGTCTCATCTTAATGAATAGAGGAGAAAAAGAGCATTTGGAGTCTTTCATTCTGCCTGTCTCTTTCTCTCTCTCTCTCTGATTCTCCTGTTTCTCTGCTCGTTCGGGCTCTGGCACACAGAACAACAGCTATTTTACACACAGACAGGCTTCAAAGCCTTCAAACACACACACACATATAGTGAAATGCTGCCTGGGACTCGTGTATATGGTGAAATACAGACACATGACAGCAGGATGTATTCTCCTCTGTGTGTGTGTTCGGTAAAATTGGATGGTTTGGAGGCTTTCTGGCTTCTTTTCACGTCAACAAATGACAACTGGCTCATGTGATTCATTTGAACACGCACACACACGCACACATAGGAGATCGGGTAGCACTAATCCAGACAGACAAGCTAATTCGGAAACTATCGTATATGCAAATGTAAACGTGAAGAGGTTGAAAAGCAGAGGCTTTCAAACAGGTTCTAATCACACTTACTGCTGCTTCATGTTAGTTTAGTGTGACCGCCGCGTGATCGGGTTTTTTAGCAGTGGTTAAATGACACTTTCATTATTTTGTGTTAGCGTATCAGGTTTAAAGGGTGGCAGTGTTTAGAGGATTGGGCCTACATTAAAAGTTTGTATTTTTTTATCGTGTTGTTTTGTTTGTTGGTAGGATACTTTCTCAAGTAAAACCATTTGTTGGGTGCTTTACACAACTGTGTCGCTTTCAAAACATTGCTCTGTTTGTTTGAGAATCCGGACCAAATTGGCAAAGTAACAATGGATAAACTGAGTTTGGGGGTGTGTCTGTCTGTTTTGTTGACCAATGGCAGATAGAAGTTGTGTTTGGGAAACTAGTCTAAGAAATGTCATTGGCTAAATTTGGAAAAACAAACTACTAAAGCGTTTTAAGGATTTCTGTTATTTAAAGACACAACCAAAGGTTTCTAATTTGTTCAATTTGTCCAATTGTTCCCATGACCCGATTCTTTAAAGGGGTGGTCCAGAGTGTATTTTTAAGGCTTGCTTGTGTTTATGGGGTGCAAAGCAATGTGTGCTCATGCTTCATTTGTAGAAAATCACATTATTTTTTCATATATATATTACTTTAATTATACAGCTACACCAGCTAACATGAAAACGATATATTTCCTAGTTTCTCCGAAAGCCGGCCCTCAAGAAGCTCTGATTGGTCAGCTAACATAATGGCAGTGTCACGCCTCTACTAGCACACACTTTGCCTCTGCTGTGTAAAAACTGTGGCTGTATCCGAAACTGCATACTTCCATACTATACAGTGCGCTAAAAACAGTATGCAAGCCGAGTAGTATGTCCGAATTATGCAAGAAGTACCCGGATGACTTACTACTTCCGGCGAGATTCTGAAGTACGCATCCCATGCAAGCTGCGCTAACCCATGATGCCCCATGAGAGAATTCATGAACGGGAGTGAAGCGATGCAACTGATGCAGGTAGGTTAGTGACCATGACAAAATGGCGGATATAGTATGTCCGAATTCCATTCATACTTCTCACATTCATACTGTATAGAACGTTCTTTTTTAACGGCCGAGCAGTATGTTTAAATTCAAATGCAGTACCTACTAAGTAGTAGGCGGTTTCGGACAAAGCCTGTCAGTCAGTGTAACTGTAAATGACCTTTCTCAAAGGCTAGCTATATCTTTTCTTTTTTGATTCTCTGCAACATAATTAAACTGTAAGCACTTCTCTCTTTGTGTCGTGTCCTTTGGAAACCCAAATACAGAATCAGAGAAAAGCTCTGTGGAAAAGCAGCATTTGAACAGAATTTTAGCTTTCTCTAACAGTGCCTCTGGTTCACGCCCCTTTGCTGCACAGAGGGAATGCGCGTAATCTGAAGGGTTTATGACATCATTAATCTGGATGTATTTTTTGTAGTCCCCGAACTTCGTTTGCTGTATGCTTTGGCCAGCTCTGTAAAGGCCATTGTCTCCCTTTGCATTGAACTTTGGGCTCTTACATTCAGAGATGTTGTTTGTGTTCACACATCTACATTACACATCAAGTTTGAAATATGATATCGTAGTAGACCACCCCTTTAATGATTCTCAAAGGATTTGTTTGAAGATTTATTCTTTCTACCCCCTTCTTTCTGTAAGTCTACTCATCTCTCATTGGCCAGATATGGTCCAGTCTGTTGTGATTGGTCGATTTATTATTATAACACTGATTTAAATTTAATGATGGGGATCTTTGAAATGAACATCAACATTAGTCTCTGCCATGTTTGCTATTGTTTAGCACTAGAAGTTGCTCACTGCCATGACGCCTATACTGTATAATGAAGGCTGTTTAAAACATGTATCATGATTTGATTTCAGTCAGCACATTTATCCATGCCTTTACATCCTGTATTATTTGGTTTTAAGAAGCAGCAACCTTAAAGGGAGAGTTCGCCATTTACTCAGAGAAAAGTGGTTCTAAATGTTTATGAATGTCTTCTGCTGAACATTAAACAAGATATTCTGAAGAATGTTGGAAAAATGGAGCCATTGTTATCCATAGTAGAAAAATAAATAGTCTGAAAGCCAATGGCTGTTTTTTTTTTTTTCAACATTTTTCAGTATAAACTCACCGACCGCTTTTTTAGTTACACCTTATTAACACCGGGTTGGACCCCTTTTGCCTTCAAAACTGCCATAATCCTTCGTGGCATAGATTCAACAAGGTACTGGAAGTAATCCTTAGATAGCATCACACAGTTGCTGCAGATTTGTCTGCTGCACATCCATGATGCGATTTTCCCCTTCCACCACATCCCAAAGGTGCTCTATTGGATTGAGTCCGGGTGACTGTGGAGGCCATTGGAGTACAGTGAACTCAATGTCATGTTCAAGAAACCAGTCTAAGACATTTATGACATGACGCATTATTCTGCTGGAAGTAGCCATCAGAAAATGGGTACACTGTGGTCATAAAGGGATTGTCAGCAACAATACTCAGTTAGGCTGTGGCGTTGACACAATGCTCAATTGTTAATAATAGGCGTTAATAAAAGTGTGTCAAGACCGAAAGTGTGTCTGCACACCATTACACCACCACCAGCAGCCTGAATTGTTGATGTAAAGGCAGGATGGATTCATGGTTTCATGTTGTTGATGCCAAATTTTGATCCTACCATCTGAATGTCGCAGCAGAAATCGAGACTCATCAGACCAGGTGACGGCTTTCCAATTTTATATTGTCCAATTTTAGTGAGACTGTGCGAATTGTAGCCTCAGTTTCCCGTTCTTAGCTGACAGGGGTGGCACCCGGTGTGGTCTTCTGCTGCTGTTACCCATCCGTCTCAAGGTGTAACGTGCGTTCAGAAATGCTCGTTTGCATACCTTAGATCCCAGTAGATCAGCAGTTTCTGAAATACTCAGACCAGCCTTTTTGGCACCAACAATCATGCCATGTTCACTTAAATCACTTCTTTGTATACATACATACATACATTTTTTGGTGAACTATCCATTTAATTGTTGTGAACATTAATACTTAAAAGTTTTATTCCCACCATTAGCTAGATTACACACTGGAAAAAGCTAGTATTCACATTTCACAAATTAGGGGGAAGTAATGTATGCTAATATATGTTTGGCAATTCTGTTTGGTTAGGTATTGCTAGTAGTAAAGCTTCATATTTAAAGAAGTTCCTCAAAACTTCAATGTAGCTGCAAGACTAATTTTCATTTAAGAAAATGAATTATTTCCAGCTTCTTCCCATGACACCATTCCCATATTCCCCTTTTCATATCATTTCTAATGGAGAATTATGAGATCTCACCCTTTATGCGAGTTTGTGTTTGTGTGTGTGTGTGTGTGTGTGTGTGTGCGTGTGTCTAGAATGGTTTTTTTTAATGGGGATTTTTGGCCATTAAAGCCATCATTAGCCGGGCCACAAGTGTGCCCTGTTCACCATAATCATGAACATAATTAGAGAATTAGCAAGAGTTGGAGAGAGTGTGTGTGTGTGTGTGTGTGTGTGTGTGTGTGTGTGTGTGAGTGTTTGAGTGCTAGTGAGTGTGTGCGTACACATCATGGATGTTAATGGAGAGATTTTAAATGGACAAGCTAAATTATGACCTTGTATAATGGCCTTTTTTTATCAGCCAATGTCAGACTGTGCTTCAGGAATGGGACTGTATGTCACACTGATGAGTGAACCTGCGTGTGTGTGTGTGTTTGTGTGTTACTGTCAGACGAGTTAAAATTCAAATCAGATTATTAAATGGTTTGTCAGTTAATAAATCAAATTACTTGGTTTAAGTCCCAAGGGTAGAAGTCCCAAAAATAATTATATAAATGGACATTTTTCTTATTATAGATTCCATGTTTTTTATTTATGTATTTTATTTAAAGTGATCTAATGTTTAAATTTACACTTAAATATATTTAAGGGGTACTTGATAGTCTTTTAACTAAAAGGGGCAAACATTTACAACACAGTTAAAAAAGAGCAATAGATAGTTGCTTAATGATGCTAAAATAACACTGCTCCCTTCAGTGCACTTATCAGATAGTGAGGCTGTTAACACTTATTTTCCCTGTTTTGTAAATCAAGCCCTTTGTGTCTTTATTTATTTATTTCGTTTTGTTCTTTCAAAATAGTATATTTTTTCGGTTATTTTCTTTTTTTGTATAACGATTTAATTAATACCAGACATTTTAGGTTTCCGAATTTAACGAATTTAAACCCAGAAATGTGGCTGTTTAGAAAACCAAATTTAATAATAAACACTCAAATAAATAGTTATGCACTTGTTTGTTGCAATTTTTATTAGGTTTAATTTGTTGATAAAATCTAATCAGTTTAATGATGGCTGTAATAATTTGTCGTCAACAGATTTTATTGAAACACATTCATTTAATGAAGACGCCGCTAACATTAAAATATAATAAATGTGCAGTGCATATGTCTAGCATAATGTTTTTTCTCAAGAGTATTTTTTTTCAATCTAACTAACAAGATATTAATATAAAATGCTTTTATTCTGTGGTTTATAATTATCGCATGGCAGATGCACTGCATATATTGAGTGACATTTTGATTGCTTATCAACAATGCAAAGCACAGAGTAAAAGACTGATCTTAGGATTTAAGAGTCAGTATCATCTGTGATCAAAAACTAAATGTTTAGTTCAGCCCTTCACCCCAGATGATATTTAATTGTTAGTTTATCCATTTTGTTTGCTTAAAATAGATGCTGCCACACGCCATTTTTAAACTGAATTGTGTTGTCGAGTCAATCAATCTATTTAGAAGTCAGTTTAATCCTAATTTATTTGTGATGTGTGTTCTTCCTAGAAGCAGCTGACTGCGTATTCACAAAAACATGAAGAGGGTAATTAATCATCCTAAATGAACAGCTTAAATTGACAGCCCTAGTTGTTTTTTTTCCTCTCTTTTTTTTCAAAATCCATCTCATTGCATTTAAATCAATTATCTCTCTCTCTCTTTTTCTCTCTCTTTTTGACCGCTGGGTTTTCTGTGACACTTAGTAACTCCTTCTCCTCTTCCACGTTCTTATAATCCGTATAATACAAAACGCACAATGGATTCTGTGAAATAAACCAGCTTCTGTGAGTCCCATCAGAAATGTGTTTGTGTGTACATAAGTCTTTACTTCTAAATCCTCTCTTGCCTGTACGTGGTTGAGCA
The DNA here is from genome assembly GCA_903798035.1 of Danio albolineatus. Lineage (NCBI taxonomy): Eukaryota > Metazoa > Chordata > Actinopteri > Cypriniformes > Danionidae > Danio > Danio albolineatus. The sequence goes on along the minus strand of CAIGQQ010037975.1, from coordinate 3,919,782 downwards.
GAATATCAATGGCCCACTGCAGGTCCCACTGTCTGAGTGTTTGTGTGTGTGTGTGTGTGTGTGTGTGTGTTTGGGGGTGAAGGGAGGAGAAGTGCAGTTGTTAGCATTGCAGGCTTATGGTAATAAATGCATTTTCACAGCAGTTAACAGAATTCTGTGTCACATCCCGAGAGAAAGACAGAGAAAGGAAAGGAGATGTCTAGAAAAGAAGGATTGAGCAGAACACAGGTAGGTATTTATAAAGGGAAAGATGGAGGTGGAGCAGAGAGAGAAGCGGGGAGAGAGAGAGAGATGAGAAAAGAGTGGAAAGCTCTTTTCTACTTACACTCTGGGTTTACTCACTTTACTCACATACAAACACACGCACATGCACACAACCAATTAAAGGTCTCCATGAGGTTAAAATGTGGGCACGTTTGGGATCCACAATGTAGGAAATACAAGGTACACCCACACACTTATGATAATACAGACACGTTTATTTGCAATGAATGGAAGCCAAGTGATTTCAGTTTTGGCAGGGGTGAAAACTTACATTTTTCTAAGTTAAAGCATGTCAGATTTAAAATGTCCGTTTTATACAATCCGTGTCAAATCATGGGTTTGCCTTGCAGTTTGTGTTTTCGCTAATCCACCAGAGGCCACTGTGTACACATTTTGAGTTCTTAAATTTCTCTCGCGAGGGCCATTTGCACCAGCTGTTCTTGCGTAATTTCACCAGAGGCCGCTGTTGACTGACCGACTGACTGACCGATTGACTGACCAACCCTCCTTCCCTAAACCCAACCAGTAGTGTTTTTAAAGCACCAATTGACCCGCCCACCCACTTCCCTAAATTCAATTCAATTCACCTTTATTTGTATAGCGCTTTTACAATGTGGATTGTGTCAAAGCAGCTTCACATAGAAGGTTATAGTAAATTGAAAATGTCAGTTAAGTTATTAGCTAAAATTATTAGCTAGTATATAGCTGAGTTCAGTTCAGTTCAGTGTTGTTTAATATTCACTACTTAGAGTTCAAACACTGAAGAGTAATCCATCGTTGCGCAGCTCTAGCTGCAGTCTAGTCGCTGGAGACTGGAGAACTCGAGGCTCGTCTGTCCTTGGAGGGTCACAGGAATCCGTCTCTTGCTTGCTTCTCCGCCAAGCAGCTGCTCAGGATACAGCGAGGTCCAGGGTTATGGAGCCTTGGGATCGTCTCGTCGCGGGTCTAAATCCAACCTACAGTTTTAGAAAGTAATCCAGAAAAAGAAAAGCCCTCACCTGTGTTTTACAACTTTTTACGATTTTACCACATTCTCACGCTGATATGTACTTGTTTATTTTATTTTTGGGCTTCTGTTTTTGCCTTACCCGCTTTCTGAAACCATTCTTCTTCGGACTCGAACCCTGTTGTCGGGAAAGCCGTCCATATGGTGCTAAGCGGTCAGCTTATAAGCGCAAAAAGGAATGCCGTCATACAACCCCATAGCGTTCATTTTAAAGACGGAATGCAACCATACATTCCTCTGGCAACATAATTCACAGTCTCCAGATATAAGTAAATAAATAATTTCAGAATTTAAAAAAATATCCATAAATTAGCAGTTTTCTGCATTTTGTCATTCATGGTTATATATTTTTTTCCTGTTTATTTATGTTATCGAATTGCATTAAGGGGTCTCTCTCCCAATAACTTTAGCTTTAAGGAAGTTAGAAAAAGTGACCTTTTAATTAGTTTGAAGAAATATATTGTCTGTGCCCGGTTGGGCCAGTTGGCATTTCTGTGTGGAGTTTGCATGTTCTCC
>CAIGQQ010037975.1:3902957-3917596 GCA_903798035.1 Danio albolineatus | reverse complement strand
ATAATTTGACGTAAAGATTATATAATACTTTCATAAATACATATAAACAGACTTTAATACCTATCTATTAACAGTACAAATCTCCCAAACATGACCAATAAGCTACACAACAGCACACTGCATAACTGCATAAACGTCTGCCTGTCGAAAAATACATTTACATACAAACAGCAAAGCCGAAGACGTGCGCACAGACACCTCTATGAAGGTAAACTCATTTAAAAGTTGAATATACACTTTCCTCATAGTATTGCAGTTGTCACAAGTCTGAGGAGATATTTCTAACAGCTGTCATGAGTTAAATATAATTGAGCGAGGGAGAGAAGAGGAGAGGAGAGAGGCTTCATTAGAGGAGGGGGAGTGGAGAGCCAGAGCGGATGGGGAGATAAAGGAGAGATGGGAGAGAGCTGGGAAAACAGAGATGGCTAGAAAGAGAAATGGATAGAGGGATGGCATGTTGTTGCTGTGAGCTCGGGTCTTATCTGAGGCTCAGAATGACAGCGAGCTGACAACACTGCGCAGAGCTATGACAATAACACACTTCTCACACACACATCGAGCAACAAGCTCTCGCATGCATACACAATACACCATTATGCATGCGCACACATTATTCTCAATTGTTCGCACGTGACGTTAAGCGTAAAGTTGGTTATACGTGTAATAAGTGTGCATTCTTACGCTCTGATAAGAGCATTCAGGTTCACAGTTTGGCTCATATGCATAATTATGCAGATACACACTTGCACTTCACACACACACACATTCACACACACGGCTTCTGGAGCCTGGGGTCATTATTTCTGATGTGATGTACAGCAGCTGGAACATGCAGGGGTCTTATATTCCTCCATTGGGATTGCAGCAGACCAGCAAAAGGCTTTATGATATGCACGGTGCGCCTGCTCTGAATATATTACTTGATTGTAATATTTCAGTGTTTTCATCTATTTAATCTACATAATATCCTTCTGCTGCTATTTCAGCTGTGTGTATGTGTTGCGAATTATTGTGTTTGAATGGGAAAGGTAGTTTTCAGACTGTCTGGCCTATTTGAATTTGAATCAAACTGTGGAAGAGTAAAACCCGAGTGGACAGGGCTGAAAAAAAAAGAAAAGAATAAGGAGGGAAAGGAAGGAGGCGGAGGGGTGGTTAGTCTTGAGTCAGGACGGGGCGAGAGGAGAGCCAGACTGCCAATCAATTGTAATTATAATGTGGGTCAATTGTAATTAGATTGAACTCTCATGTGACACTGCCAAAGTGATATACAGTCAGCATTGCGGACCATATGCTGTGTGTGTGTGTGTGTTTGTGTTTGTGTCTGCCGCACTCAGTCAGTCATAGCGAGGTGTTTGGAGACAAAGTGGATGTGAATGCCGCAGAGATTTGACTTTGTCCAGTTTCGGGCTCGGCAGATTTAAATACATTACCATGTCAAACACTGGTTTGGGCCTTCATAGTGCTGCATTGCAATTCTGTTTGCTTTCTGTTATTGTGTGTTGGCCCAATGGAACGGGCCAAAATGTGGCAACAAAGTGAGTAAAACACAGAGAAAGCTATCAATATGTATTGCTGGGTTAGCGCAGGACCCAAAGAGAGTTTCTGTGTGGCTGAATATGCCTGCTTTGCTACTAAATAGTTGGCTTAGAAACATTTGCAGTAGCTTATACTCATAAAAAGTGCCAGAAAAGTTGGAAAGTTGGCAACAAGCCCAGGTTTTAGGGATGATTTATTAAAGCATTTATTCAAATGTTTCATTCAAAACAGCTGAATCATTTAGAAAAGGGATATTTATGACTGGATTATTGACTTAAGCAGAGACTATAGAGTACACAAGACATGGAACTCATGCAGTTTTGAATGGAGAAAGGTGTAACGGTGAATATGGCGAATGAAGCCTCGCCTATTAGTACAAGATCGTTTCTCTGGGGGAGAAGCTTGGACCAGATGTGTGCTTTACAACAGTTTTTGTGGTCAACAAACACACTGGACTATCAGCGAATACTTGCTTCACAGACATAAGAAAAATATCCAAATGAAGTTTTTTTTTTTTTGTATTGTATTGTTATCTGTATTAAATTAATGAGAGGTACAGTTCATCCTGTCAAACGCACTTCACATGACAGAAAGTACTTGTAATCAAAGAGTCGCTGTTATTTCTAGAGGAGATTTGCCATCAATACCAAGTTGTGAATTTTGTCTGAAGACCAGCGCGAAGCATTAATCAAAGTATACGACCATAAATGAAGATGGTGTCGTGATCTCTGTCTCTTCGAGTGTACATGCACATTAGATCAGGCAACCTGATTCGAGCATTTAGAAATGAAAATTATGAGAAAGTTGTTGTTTAATATTATTGGTGATTCCAAATATGCAATGTAATCGTAAGCTTGGCAGACAATTTTGTATTACTTGTGGTTTGCCCATTCAGACCGAATACTCAAGCATACTGTCCAAGAGGCATTTCAAAGATAGCCGCAGAGTGAAATGACCTGCCATTTAGGGACTTTGACTTAAGTGACTTATTCTAAAACAGATTCTTTCAGAAACAAAACCCCATTCACTGAGAGGCACAAATGTTCTGTCCTGACTTTGTTTTGACCAATTGTTATTGGCAAGCACAAAAATCACTATATATTAAATGGATAGTTCACTAATTTTTAATTATATCATCATGTACTCACTGATACTTACTTCTTCCACCAGTTTTTTGTCTACCGAACACAACAGATTTTTTTTTAAAGAATGTTGGAAGCCTGTAACCATAGACTTCAAGTAATTACTCTTCCTACTATGGAAGTCAATGGTCCTCTCTTGTGTTTAAAAGAAGATAAAACTCACAAGTAACAAGAAAAGTGTGAGTGAATTATGATAGAATTACATTTTCGGGTCAACTATCCCTTATGGTTTGTTGAAATTTTGAATAAAATCAGTAATACATTTAAAATCGTGTAGTGGATATTGGGTCGTGGATATTGTATTGCAATTTATATACATCGAATTTATATATATATACTGATAAATGCACTTTCACTTCTTTAATAAATCATAACTAAATATCATATCTATCTATATAAAAAAACACACATTTTTGAAATATTTGGGGATCTAATTGATAATTCATTCTCAATGCGTCATGATAATGTAAATTAATTAAAGCAACAATTACGATATTTTCTTACAATAAATGTTGCATTGCCATACTGGAAAGTATCTGAAACATGTCCTGAAGACCTAAGGCTTTTGACGAGACTCTGAATTGCACATCTGATGGACATTTTATTATCTCACAGGGCTACAGGAGGTGAGTTGTGAACGGCGGTAAAGTAATGATGGCAGGTGACAGGTTACCTGACAGTGACAATATGGTGGATGTACATCTGAATTTAAGTCCTTTTATCCATATTGAAACTGTATGCCTTATGACTATACGTGCTAACAAAACCGTGGTAAATTTCAAATCAGTCATAGGACATAGAATGTGATAGTGTGTGAATGTAATTCCTATATGTACTAAATAGATTCAATATATGTGAAATGGAATGTAGATTTCATAAAAAAATTGCTTCCAATGAGATTCTGAAGTACACTTCTGATGAGCATTTTTGTTGTGTTGTTAAATGGCATTGAAAAGATGCTGTGATAATGTCATTATAATAATAATACAGTATGTTCGGTGTACATTCATACTGTGCTCATTATCATACTATTTCATTCATTTCCCTTTTAGCTTAGTCCCTTTATTAATCTGGAGTCGCCACTGCAAAATGAACCGCTAACTTATATGTTTTATGCAGTGGATGCCCTACCAGCTCCAACTCATCACTGGGAAACATCCATACACACTCATTCACACACATACACTATGGACAATTTAGCTTACCAAATTCGCCTGTACCGCATGTTTTTCGGCTAGTGGGGGAAACCGGAGCACCCTGAGGAAACCCACGCCAACACGGGGAGAACATGCAAACTCCCCATAGAAATGCCAACTGACCCAGCCGAGGCTTGAACCAGAGACCCTCTTGCTGTAAGGTGATTATGCTACCCACTGCGCCACCGAGAGGCCCCCTGATAGATTTAACAAATGCAAAAATAATCGATTAACAACTTTTAAACAGGTCTGCCTTTTCGAGGTTTCATCAGTTATTGTACAAAAATCTATTTCCTATTGAGAAAACGAGTGGAGTTTTTATTTCAGAAACCTGCCTGCTGTGCTCTGTTGACTGAAAAAATAGTGTGTGAAATGTTGGACACTTTGTGCACTCGCTGCTATTATGCTCCTTGTGTAGCAGAGAGGAAGTGATAAAAGGACATATTAGTCATTTGGGACCACCCTACTGATTTGTACACCTAGAATTATTAACAGGATTAATTGTAAAATTATCTGACAAAAGTGGCCAGTGGAATATGTTTGTTACAGTCTGGTTGCTGCAGTATTAATTACCCAGCCCATTTCACAGCTCCAGATACACCTATCATAATAAAAGCCTCCCTCAACCATTACCAGTTTCACTTGGCTGCCTATATGATGGCTGTACGTGTGTGTGTGTGAGAGAGAGTGCATGTGTGTTTTTTAGACAAGTTAACGGAGTGTGAAGCTGCAAGAGCTGTCACTAACAGAGACCCCAGCATCACTGGGTAGCTGAATGGAGCGTATCGGAATCGGCTTATTTTTTCCGGTTTTGACACGGCTCTCTGACATAATTATACACCAGCCTCGAGTCAAAGACTGTGCTAATGTAGGAACGAGGAGTTGGAGGTGGGACCACAAACCCCGCTTTGTCACTTGTAATTAGTGATAAACTTTTCTCAGAGCCTGACTGGGCATTGGCGTCTTGTTTTGAAGTTTGAATCAATCGACAGTGTAGCGACTCCCCATCAGGGATGCGAGTTTCCCCACCGGCAACTTTGTCATTGATAATTAGAAGTGAGTTTCTAATTTGTTATTGGGCATCTGTTGCAGAATCTTTCCTTCTCCTGTTTACGCCCATCAGACACGTCTCAGATTATCAATATGAAGCTTGAAGCCTGTCACGAACTCAATTTGATGGCGATTTAGCAGGCGCAAATGGGGGTGAATGTTGAGCAGAGGAGAACTGGATGAGCTTAGCAAGAACGTCGCTTAAATCAAGCGCTGGTCACACTGCGCTGTACGGTTCTTTGATTTATATCCATCCGAGTCAGCATTATAGCCATCTCCCTTCGGGACAATTAAGACTACATATAGCATAGAGCACTTTTTTGAGCCTCTACATACTGTAATGCTGTTTTAAAATGAAGCGAGGCCGACTTCATTCGTAGTGTCACTGAAGGACCTGGTAAATACAGATGGGGGCTTGTGGCCTTGGACTTGGACCTCCGACCACACGTGTCTAGCTGATGTGAGGCAGACTTGTTAGCCTGGGAGAAGATCCTTAAGTGTTTTTTTTTCTGTCATCGGCTAACCACATAACAGAAGAGTCTCACACGGGATTTTTCACCTGTTTGCTATTTATAGCAAGTCCAAGGTCAAAGAATACCAGCTGCAAGCTGTGACTCGTAGCATTTCCCAGTGCAGACTGTCTGCCAGGCATCAGATATAACCAGAGTGTAGCAGTGGACTTCTGAAATCAACCTCAATACATTTATTTAGATTCAGCCTTCTAACAGATTTAATGGGTTTTGTATGCCTTCTCATATGCAGATAAATTAAAGGATTAGTTAACTTAAAAAATATATATGTCAGTGCAAATCCTTACTTTTCTCTGTGGAATAGAAACGATTATATAATTTTTATGTGTATTTATGAGTTGAAGGATGTACAAGTAGTTCTCTTTTAGAATTTGCTAGTACAATTCAACAGTTACAACCAACTGGCAGGTAAAATATTAAATTAAACTCAATTCATCTTTATTTGTAAAACGCATTTAAAATGTCAAAATTGAAACAGTGTCGGTCCAGTTTTCAGTGTTGAAGTTCAGTTTAGTTCATTTCAGCATGGTTTAATATTCACTGCTGAGAGTCCAAACACTGAAGATTAATCCATCGATGCGCAGCCCTACAAGTCCCGAACCATGCAAGCCAGAGGCGACAGCGCCGAGGGAAAAACTTCACCAATTGGCGAAAGTGAAGAATTAAAAAACCTCGAGAGAAACCAGACTCAGTTGGGCACGACCATTTCTCCTATGGCCAGACGTCTTGTGCAGAGCTGCAGTCTAGGCGCCGGGGCTGGAGAACACTGGACGTCCATCACGGAGAGACCACAGGTGAACAGGCAGGCCCTTCGGGAACAATGCGAGGACTCGTCTGTCACTGGGGTTTTACAGGGATCGGTCTCATGCTCTCCACTCCTCCATGACCACCACAGCAGCTGCTCAGGATACGGCCTGGTCCAGGATTATGGAAACCTTGGGAATAATAAAAAACAGACTAACATGAGCGCACATGCCATTCAAATTATAATGTCTTTTGGGAAGTGAAAATTTGAAAATTATAAAAAAAGAAAATGAAACAATATATACTTATAAAATGTACTCCAATCATTGTTATTATTTGAATGTTTCAAATGCCATACTAGAGGTATGGAGGTAAAAATCCTTTAGAATTTTTTTTTTATAAAATTGAAGTCATTTTTTAAAAAAGATTATTTAACCGTGATCTTCAAGTAAGCTCATACCTGGAGAACCATCGGTGTGTTGAATCAATCAGTCTAATTCTTTAATGAATCATATGAGATTTGGTAAACAAATATTTTTTCTTAAATAATAATTCAGTTTAATACAACTTGTCTTATCAATGTTTCAAGAAAAGCTATAGGAAGCATGTCAGGATTGTTTTGCTAGTATTGGCTTAAAGTTGACTTTTAGTAATTATTATGTTATTTCTTTCAAGAAAATGTGTATTTTGAAACTCATTTTAATATCTTAAGGCCTATATTTTAAGCTTCATTCATTAATTTTCTCTTTAGCAAGCCGATAGAGTTTAGGACCAGTTTTTTTATTCTTACTTTTTTCTTTTCTTAAAAATGTCCTACAGATTAATTTTACAGATTCATTTAAATTTAAATCCACTAATTTAAGAAACATAGAGCAGTTCAATTCTGCTGTGAAATGTTTAGTTGGAAATCTTCTTTGATGATCACCTGAAGAAAATGCAGACAATTTTACAATATGAAGGTTTTAGAAAACATTTGGTCAAATTTAATTTCATTTTCTTTTCAGCTTAGTCCCTTTATTAATCTGGGGTCGCCGCAGCGGAATGAACTGCCAACTTATCCAGCATTTGTTTTACGTAGCGGATGCCCTTCCAGCTGCAACCCATCTCTGAAAACATTTATACACACTCATTCACACTCATACACTACGGACAATTTAGCCCACCCAATTCACCTGTACAACATGTCTTTGGACTTGTGGGGGAAACTGGAGCACCCAGAGGAAACCCATGCAACCACGGGGAGAACATGCAAACTCCACACAGAAATGCCAACTGACCCAGCCGAGCCTCGAACCAGCGACCTTCTTGCTGTGAGGCGAATGTGCTACTCACTACGCCACCGTGGCGCCAAACTTCAAATTGTGTTTTAATTCAAATTGTGCTAATTTCTCTGTTAAGAGAAAATAAGTTCCTAGATCCTTCTTTCATCCTGTAGTAGCCATGTGAAGATTGATTGGTAACAGCTTGTCAACACACACCTCCACAAGAAATCCAGTATCTGAGCCCAGCAAGAGCTAGCCTGAGGCGAAAGTAGTGCCACGTCCCTCGGGGTAGCAGACTAGGCTTAAAGCCCTCAGAGCATATTGAAATGCCATGTTCGGCAGATCCCTCATTTGTGAAGCAGAAATCACCAGCTAACCGTGCAAAGGAGAGATTTTCAAATGGGATTTCTCACTCTCTAACCTTCGAGTAGTGCCAGAATTTCAAATGAGACTTTGCCACCTGCTAGTGTGCTAGCGTGAGGGGGATTCACCTGCTGCGAGGGGGGCAGGGTTTATCAACCATTAACTACTGTTCACACCGCCGCTGTTTCCCGGCAAACGGTTATCTCTACTCACCCACCTGCCTTCCTCAATGCCTTTTCTTAGCGAAGCATCAGCTAGCAGGTATTTGCAGTATAGCGTAGCAACAATATAAGGGTTTGACAGCGTAGTAAAGCCCTGAATAACACAGTTCTGTGATTAGCAGGTGGGGCATGCTACGCTGTCAAACCCTTATATTGTTGCTACGCTATAGTGCTAACACCTGTGCTATCTCCAGCAGGATTAGCTTGCTCTTCAGATGCTTTTCAGATTAGCCATGTGGAGCTATGGATATGCTATCTTTATGATCAGTGGTGTTTATTGATGTAAGTCAGGGTAGTTTTAAATGTGCTAGTGTCTAGTTTTGTGCTCCGTGCTCTAAACGTGGATACCTACAGAGAAATAAAAGTACAGTGATTTTGGTCTTCAGTCAGTTTTGAATTGAGTTGAATATGCGGATGCCCTTCCAGCTGCAACCCATCACTAGGAAACATCCATACACACTCATTCACACATATACACTATGGATAATTTACCCAATTCACCTATACCGCATGTCTTTGGACTTGTGAAGGAAGCCGGAGCAACCAGAGGAGACCCACGCAAACACAGGGAGAACATGCAAACTCCAAACAGAAATGCCAACTGACACAGCCGAGGCCTGAACCAGCGACCTTCTTGCTGTGAGACAATCGTGCTACCCACTGCGCCACCGTGCAGCCACATAGGCTAAATATGATTCTTTAATCTTAATCAACCTATGTCATTTTGATCATTAGGATTCTTTAATCTTATTCAGCCTATGTATTTTTGATAATTCTGTGTAATTTGACCAAAGATGAATGCGCTTACGCAACAGGAGCTCTTGACTGTTGCGAATACACTCAGGAGGATCATTTGCTAAGGCTGTGGATTAAAGGCAATAATGTGTTTAATAATTTTAAGACATCAGTGTATCATTAAGAGGTTTTTTTTGCCTGTATGAGATTTTGTTTTATTGATTGCATGATTACAAATTATTCTCACAATGGCAGCAAAATTGTCATAATTACCTAATATTTATTTTCTCTTTAATAAAAAAATATACTTAGCATATATCGTTTAGCTTTTAATTGAATATTCACAATATAGTATAGACCTTTGTTCACAGATTCCACTGGTTTTCTGTTACTAAATATATTTTTAATACTTTCATTTTAAATGTATTGAGGGCATTTGTAACTCTGCACTTTATGTGAATTTAGGATTTAATGACAGAAAACCATTTGAGCTCTGCTGGGATATAGCAAGGAATGCTTTCTGATATAGCAAGGAATAGAGTGATATGTTCTCTCTTCTTCCCAGAGTAATACATTTTTACATTTTGTTCCTGGTTTGTAACATTATTGTTTTTTTTTGTTAGTTTTTTTTGCAAACAAGTTAATATTCTCATGACAAAAACAGAAAATAACCAGCAACGCAAAGAAATTTAACTTAGATTTTTTTTATAATACAATATTTTAAAAGGCATGGAAAAGAACTTGAATCTCTTGTAATTGGATATAATTGTGTATAAATCAATATGAAAAGTAGAAAGGGTGACATGGTGGCTCAGTTGTAAGCACTGTTGCCTCACAGCAAGAAGGTTGCTGGTTCGAGCCCCGGCTGGGTCAGTTGGCATTTCTGTGTGGAGTTTGCATGTTCTCCCTTTGTTGGCGTGGGTTTCCTCCAGGTGCTCTGGTTTCCCCACAGCCCAAAGACATGTGGTGTAGATGAATAGAATAAACTATATGGCCGTAGTGTATGTGTATGAATGGGTGGGTTGCAGCTGGAAGGGCATCTGCTGTGTAAAACATATGCTGGATAATTTGGTGGTTCATTCCGCTGTGGCGACCCCAGATGAATAAAGGGACTAACTGAACGAAAATGAATGAATGAAATGTAGAAAATAATAAAAATAACTTATCTCCTGTTAATATTTTAAATAAATGTGTGATTCTCATCACAAAAAGACAGCTCTATATATTCAGGTGTGATAAAATTTGAAACCATAAAAACTGAACTCAGCAAAACATCAGTCAATGAAGAATTTCATTCATTCTTTCATTCATTCATTTTCTTGTTAGCGTAGTCCCTTTATTACTCTGGGGTCCCCACAGCAGATTGATCCACCAACTTATCCAGCATATGTTCTACGCAGTGGATGCTCTTCCAGCTGCAACCCATCACTGGGAAACATCCATACACACTCATTCACACACATACACTAGGACCGATTTAGCGTACCCAATTCACCTATAGTGGAAATCCATGCCAACACGGGGAGAACATGCAAACTCCACATAGAAATGCCAACTGACCCAGCCGAGGCTCGAACCAGTGACCTTCTTGCTGTGAGGCGCTTGTGTTACCCACTGCGCCACCGTGAGGCCCATGAAGAGTTTCCTATTTTAAAAAAATGTTTATGAAAGATCTTGATTACATTTTATTGTTCATCAAAATCTGAATATCAATATCATTGTCTGTGTTTGCTTGAACTGATCTGCTGAAATCAAAATGTGAACGTTATTACGAGCGCTGACCTTTAAACAGTCGCTATACCTGAAGAAACCAGCAGCAAAGAATATGATTTACATGCGCATCAATTATCAGAGGTATGCGAGACTCTCTTGTGTTCTGGGTTTGCATGTATGAGTGCTAAACAGAGCATGAGTTTCACCATCAGATACGCTGTGCATTCACTGATATGAACAGAAATAATCTGAGAAACTCTCAAGAGCTCATTCAGTTGTGTTCACCTGCAGACAAGTGAAAATTTATCTGCGCCAAACTTATTCTAAGCCTGCAACTCAAACTCTGGTGAGCGCAATTTGATATTTTTATTAACCATTGGCTTACAATAGGCATTATTGTGTCATCCTGTTGTTGGTTGCATATGATAGTGATTTACTCACACTGAAGAGGTTGAGCGGCACTGCATCTAAAAGTTCAAATTAATTTAACACACCAGTCACAGTGGGAGATGCTGCAATAGACACAAGCGCAATCCCATCATTAGATTGCCTAATTCACATGTGCATGTTGTAAGTGGAAAGTATTAACAGGATTAAAAAGATTAAATAACTGACATAAGGAAATTTATGAGTTTGCTCAATGTATTGATTGTCGTCCAGCCCAAGGCGAAAGTAATCTAAGAGTAATCACAAAGAGGAAGAAGTCAGAATATGTTACCTACACTAATTAATCTTGATCACACTACTGACTACATATTTCCTCATGTAATTTGAAATCATTAACAAATAGTAATATATAATCTACCACCATGAATGCATGGTGAGTAAATTTAACCACAAATTTTCATTTTTGTGTGAAATCTCTTAAGGAGCCTACAACATAGCTTAAGGAACTGTTGTTTTTGGTAACAATAAGGGTTTGTTATGAGTGTAAACATATAAGGAGCTCCCTCTGCACTGATTGTGTTTGCATATGTTTATGTATGCATATGAACAAGGACTCTGATATTGTCTTACGCTGACCGAGGCATGTACGGTTTCATATTTTGCCAACATTGCATGTGAGTTAAAGTGATCGTTTAGTGTAACGCTGAGATGAGTCTGCGTTGTGGTGTCTGAGCTGACCGAAGGACTCTTACAACTCATGACATGGCCAGCTGTGAATAAGCAGAAGTGAACGCCCACACCAAAAACACAATGTAAATAAATCCACTTTATTAAGGTGGAGAGATGAATATCATCTTTAGCCAGGAAGACAGGAGGGAAGGCGAAGGAAGGCAGAGGAGCGATGAGTGTTGGATCTTTGAGAGTCTAGTTGACAGCATGTAGAGGACTCGAGTAAATCCCGGGCTCAGAGGAGCCGCAGTGTGAAATAGAACAGCTTACACTCACACTGGGGGACTTCGGGACATCACATTCCTGCTTTCATCCATCGCTTTCTCTCCCTCTCTTCCCGTGTCGCTCCGTCCTCCCTCTCTCCCTTTCTTTCCGGGGCCATGCTGTGTCTCCTCTGATGCCCCATAAGAAGAGCAGTCACGGTCCATTGAGCTGCATGGACAGCAATTTGGTTGAGCTGCGCTCAAAGCTCAAGTCATGAGTTTCTTTAGGAATGGTGTGACAGGAGTGTGTGTGTGTGTTGAAAGGTTTAAGGTTGATGCTGGAATCTCAGACAATTTATTCCAGAGATTTTGCTGTATTTTAATGCTAAATTGCTAAAGCAGCCAGTTTGATACTTCCCAATCGCTCTAAAGAACAGACGCGGCCCCCAGGCTAAAAGGACCCTCAGACTACGCATTCATATGGATATGTGCATGTTTGAAGCTGTGTTTTGTGAAGCGCAGTCTTTTTTCATATGCATGTGTCCGTTTGAGTCTGGCATCACAACTTTAGCCGCTCACGCTAGCCCATTAGCATCTCAATTTGGCGAGTTCCCCCAGCCTGGGTTCGTATTCCAACTTTTACTCTGAAATTAACCACAAATCGCTCCCACAGAGAGCTTCACAGAGTGGAAATATAGCCCGCCGCGGCCCAATCTTTGTTTTGAAGGGAGCAATTTGATTTACTGTGAGAATTTAGCATCCTTTGTTTTCAGTTTTGTTCAGTTCTTCGTTTTCCTTTGCAGCCTGGTTTGTTTTGAAGGGATATCACAGCATTGTTTGACCTAGCATTGTTAACATTAGCTATTTCCTCAGTGTTTGGATGTCAGCCTGGCGCTGTGATTGAATTAAAACGGGGAGTGAGAGATGTAGTTGAGGTTAAGATAAAGGCGGTAGATTCCATTAAACTTGGATTCACTTCTTTAGTTTATATATTTAGCCGTTTAGTGAGTGATCTGATGAGTATTGATTCAGCAGAGTGGAATCAGTGCTGCTGGGGCGGACGGACTGTTCACACAGCTAATCTTTCCATTTAAATTATACATCTCTTTTAGAGCGAGCGAATGAGTGCGAGAGAGAGAGAGGCTGTGTTTCAATCCCTTCCTCTACAAATTTTGACCACTATTTCTATGCATGATGAAAAAAGGTACGAGGCCAGAAAATTGTATTAGGTAATCAAATATTTAGAAAGATTACCTTGAGGTGTGCGCCGAATGAGACCCAGCCACAGTCAATAACAATCTTTATCCTCACTCCTGAAACCATGCTGTTTGTGTGCTCACCGAATAGGTGAAACTTTTCGGCATATTCTGTAGAAATATAAATACTTCAATATCTGACTTTTTAGCACCTTGGGCTATTTTTCACTCTTTATTTGAATGTGGTCGCTCACAACTTTTATGTGCGAAGCATTATTTTTACCATACCGGTTTAATGTTCAATAAATGAGCCATATCCTTGCTTCTAGTTTACCCATAAACACTCTCTCTCTCTCTCTGGCTCTCTGCAGTGCTGATTGGCAGTCATTGTGCTGGAGGGTGAAATATGACTCTAATGTGTTTATCTGTAAACTGTGCAGTGTGCGTTATAAAGTGCCATTCTCGCTCCATACGACACAGCTGATTACGACGGCCTCGCTTAGTTTAGCCCTCGAGATAGAGAGAAAATGCGGAAGAGGAACGACTCTATCACTCCTCTTTTGGGCCCGACAGCATCAAACCGTGTCCGTTCGATCGCTCACTTCACATCAGCGCCATTGGCGGGTAACTATTTCAGAGCGCTCTGACCATTAAGGGCTTCGTAATAAAACAATGAAACAATTAAATTGTGTGGACGCGTGCAGGAATTGCTTTTTAAACAGGTTTTTCATGCTTCGCCAGACTGGGAGGGTGACTCCATTCCACGAGTCTTAAGAGAATAATCATATTACGGACTAATCGCTCGCACCGTATGCTTGACCAATCAAATTAACAAGTCAACTTCAGAGTAATTTGCTTTTTTAGTCTGCGAAGCCTGAGCCACACAGGCTCGCAATGGGATGGAAGGATGCGCTCTTGGGAAAACGAATTGGATCAGTGGCATTGGTAGCTTGTAGAGTCCCAGTGGTGAAACACACACACACCAGGGAAATCATCTCTCTGCATAGTTGTACACCTGAACCGTTTGCTCTTCATGAGTGTGTGTGTTTGTGTATGAGAGAGAGAGAAAGAGAGAGAGAGAGTGTGTTTGTGTGCATTAGACGAGGAATTCGTGTCAGAGTGTTTAAAGCTGGATTTGTGGGTCGGAGGGGTCCGACTGTGCACATCTGTTGAGAATTAGAAATCGAAACCTATTTACAGAGCTTATGTACGTAAACTCAACCTATGTGTCTGACGTGAAATCGAAACCTTTTTCACTGACAATCTCTTTTTTCGGCTCCCTGGACTGAAGCATTACAGAATATGAGCCCGAGCCTGTTTACTGAAGCTTTCAGCAGACAAACTCTAACAAGGGAGGAAGGCCGAGACCTGGAAAAAAGAGAGGGAGAAAGAGAGGGAAGGAAAGAAAATGATGGAAAAAGAGATTGGATATCATGCTCAAAGTGCGATTATTCTCTCGGCCTTCTTACTTTTTTTCTCTATTTCTCTCCCGCCCTCTTGGTCCATCAGCGCTGGTCATGATTAGAATGAAATTGAATTACTGCAGGCATGAATTTACTCCAACACTCAGACACCGAGAGAGAAGGATAGATAGATAGATAGATAGATAGATAGATAGATAGATAGATAGAT
>CAIGQQ010037975.1:3892196-3902947 GCA_903798035.1 Danio albolineatus | reverse complement strand
AGATAGATAGATAGATAGATAGATAGATAGATAGATAGATAGATAGACAGACAAAGAGTGTGAAAATTCAGATGCTTAGACATTAATGTACCTCAGGCTGCCATGACAGTCAAATAAATGTGAATTTGAGATTTAATTGAACGGAGAGATAAGAAAGAGAAATAGAAGTGACAGACTTGCCGGAGAGAGAGATTGAGGGAAAGACAGAAATGAGCTCTCAATTTGTCACGGGTCTGATTTATAAATATAGTGACACACACTGGTTTTTTTTTTTCTCCTTCTCGCCTTCGGCCTCTTATAGTCCATATTATTCCATCCGTCTCGCTTTTGTTTTCCCTCTATTTATTGCTCTCCTATTCCAGCCATGTGCTGAGTATTCATTCATGGAATTGGTTATTAATATTTTTCAGTCTAACCTTTGACCTTTCATTGGCTCTTCCTTCATCACTGTTTTTCAGATTCTCTCACAAGTTATTTTTGGTATCGATTATTTTATGTTTTTATATAACATTTATATCAAGTTTTCCCAGTACTTGGTTGCAGCTGGAAGGGCATCCGTTGTGAAAAACATACGGTGGATAAGTTGTTGGTTGATTTTGCTGTGGCGACCCCTGATGAATAAAGGGAATAAGCTGAAGGAAAATGAATGACTGTATATCAAGTATAATTTCTGTTTTTTATTTTTATTAACATTTATTTTTAATATATATATATATATATTAATACTACTAGGAAATTTCTGTTTTTGTTTTAGTTTCAACCATGGCTTTGGTAGATTATTTTGTTTTTCTGTTTTAGTTTCATTTTTATTTCATTTGCTTCAGAATACGCGGAGGAACAAAAGAAAAATGCTTATTTTTTACTTCTAAGTAAACTGTACATTTAAGTCAAACAGCTCTAAACTGTACTGTACTGTTTTTTTTCTTTTCTTTACATTTTATATAAAATAAATGTTTTATAAAAGTATTTTAGAATCTAAAATTGCTATAAGTTGCCACATGTCAAAAATAATTATACTCCAAATTTAAAATTGATATTACTAAAATTCCTGTCATTCCTGTCAAATTACTGTCATTTCGTCATTATAGGCCTCCAGACATTTTCAGTGATTTTATCAAAATTAAACAAACAAACAAACAAACAAAAAGCAAACAAATAAATAAATAAATTGTAAAATTGTTGTAACATAAAACTTGATATCTAATAATATTTAATGTAGCATTATATGTGATATAGTAAAAAAGGTAAAAGAACACCAGTCATCCTGCTAGCTGGACCCTGATTGAAAGAAGCAGCATGGCGTACAATAGTAACTCTCTGTATCAGTGTTTTGGTTCTGTCTGTCCCTTCAGTTACAAGCCCATAATGTGTGACATTTTCATACTGAAAGCACTGCGCCAGCTTGCGAATTACATCTATGTGTATGTATTACTGTGCTGAAATATGTAATTAGCATAAACACACAGGAGAAAGTTCTCATTTAAATATGTCATCTTCATGAATATTTGATGAGATCTTAGAGCACCTTTTTAGTTTCCTTCTTACGAGTGTGAATTTGGGCGACTGCGGCGCTCTGGAGCCGGAATGGCCTCGTCTGCATATGCCAGCGTGCCAGGATTCAGGCTCCAGTGCTTCTTATTCATCTCTCAATGACGGCGATGACACCGCTGAAGATCTCATCCAACACATCACCGTGAGAGCCCTGAGGAATGGATGGGAACCTGCAGTCGTAATCAGCTCAATGGACACAGATCATCATTATGGGCCTTCTAATGTTTCGCCTGAGCTTTAGTGGCTGATGGATTGGAGGCGTGAACTCTGCAAATGTGAAAAAGAGGAGATAATGCGTTCTTGTGCTTACAGTGAGAGCATGTCTGTGTGTTTATGTGTCCGCTGGTGAATTATTCACCACCTCACCACATGCTGTTCTGTTGAATTGTGATGTGTTTTCAAAACACTCCAGCACTGAGCTCTCTAATTAGCTGGAAAACAGTTGTGGAGTTAGAAAAATTACACATTTTATGACCTTGAATTTTACAATGCAATTAGCGATAATTATTTTTTGTGCCATGACCAGTTAAAGGCAGATATCAAGTATATATGATTGTTTCAAAGCCAATTTTGACCAAATGATGCACTGAAACCATTTTATGCATGATTGCACACAACAAGACATTTCTCTTAAATGATTACTTTAAAGTGTTTAATATTTGGCGTGATTATTGTTGACTGCAAATCAAATCTTTTTTAAGGGAGAATATAATAGGCCACAATCAAACATTCAGTATTGGCCAATAAAGATCCAGTAGTAAAGTGAATAAGTGAGCAATTTGGCAAATAGCAGTTTTACACTATTTGATGGTAAATATTTAAGAATTCATTCATTCATTCATTTTCTTTTTTGGCTTAGTCCCTTTATTAATCAGGGGTTACCACAGTGGAACGAACCGCCAATTTATCCAGCAATTTACACAGCGGATGCCCTTCCCGCTGCAACCCGTCACTGGGAAACACTCATACACACTCATTCACACACACACACTACGGACAATTTAGCTTACCCAAATAACCTACTGTATAGCTCATGTCTTTGGACTTGTGGGGGAAAGCGGAGCACCCGGAAGAAACCTATGTGAACACGGGGAGAACATGCAAACATCAATATATTGTCTATTTTTTATTTTACTATTTGGTTTAATATTACGTATTATTATTAAGTAAATGGTTGGTGATGATATTTTCTGGAGAGTTTGTTTACATTTTATGACGTATTAAATTGATGGTTGGTTTTGGTCAGTTTTGTAACACAACTGTGAAATGTTCCTGTTTAGTTAAAGCAGATATTGCCAAAGTTTTCCTTTGTAGACATAAGCTGAAGTTGGAAAAGTAATAAATGGCAAAAATTGCAGAGTATCACAATATATATGTATCACAAAACTATCGTCACACAAGTATCACGAAAATATTTTATCGTGAGGACTCTGGTAATTTCCACCCCCACAGGATACTATAACAATCCTTAATGTGTAAAATAACAATCAAAAATAGAAATTCTGCACTCTCAGAAATAAAGGCACAAAATCTGTCATTGTGGCAGGACCTTTTCAAAAGGTACATTTCTTCCTAACATGTCCTTTAAAGGTACATACCTAAAAAGGTACAAATCTTTCCCTAACAGTCATGGGTGCCACTAGGGGACAAAGTTAAAACAATGGCCCATGCCATTTTGGGGCCCCCAGAGATACTACTCGCCAGCAGCTGGCTCTCTGCAACTCTCACATGGTCACACACTGAAGCTAAGCAGGGCTGCACCCGGTCAGTACCTGGTTGGGAGACCAGATGGGAAAGCTAGGTTGCTGCTGGAAGTGGTGTTAGTGAGGCCAGCTGGGGGCGCCCAACCTGCAGTCTGTGTGGGTCCTAATGTCCCAGTATAGTGAAGGGCACTCTATACTGTTTAGTGAGCACCGCCTTTCGGATAAGACGTTAAACCGAGGTCCTGACTCTCTGTGGTCATTAAAAATCCCAGGATGTTCTTTGAAAAAGAGTAGGGCTTTAACCCTGGTATGCTGGCTAGATTTGCCCATTGGCCCATGACCTCCTAACCTCCTAGCCGTTGTGTCATCCAGGTGGATGCTGCACACTGGTGGTGGATGAGGAGATTCCTCCCATTGTGTAAAGTGCTTTGAGTGCCCAGAAAAGCGCTATATAAATGTAAGGAATTATTATTATTATTATTATTATTATTAGAGGGCCCAATTAAACCTTTCCCCCAATACTCTTCAATTTCATCCATGACCCCCATTCTTCCCCGATCTTTTATTTGGTCTGTGACACAGCCCCACTGCTCCTCAGTTTCATTCGCAACACCCTCTACTGCCATAAAGTGTACTCTAAAGGTACAAATGTCCACCAGCATAATACAAAAGTGTACATTTTGAAAAGGTACCACCACAGTGACAGATTTTGTACGTTGATTTCCAGAGTGTGCCATCATTTACTCTGTCTTGTCTCCTTTTGTACTGTATAAGATTTGGTTTATTTTTTCTGTGGAGCACAATCTTCTTTACAATTCTTCTGTTCTTCATTCCACCTTTCCTATATTTACTTTCATTGTATGGACAAAATACACACAGATGTGCTATTGTGTTCCTTAGAAGAAAATATGACAAGAAAGTGAGTAAATATGGGCTTTCAAACTGAATAAGCATTTAGTTCCTAAATCCTGATGGACAACCTACTTTTTGTCAAATTGGTGTCAATTTAAATTATACGAACACCTTTTTTTCGTCACCTTTGAGACTAGATGCCATCAGTGACTTTATTGTACATTGATTGAATAAATACATGCAATAGGAATTTGTCCATCTTCCAGTTTTGATTTAGTTGAATGTCATGCTTAATGTCAATGTCGTCCAAATTACATCAGAGTTCCCCGTGAAGGGGCGAATCAACCAAGCAAGATGACCCAAAGGGATAATTTAGTTCTCAGGGACCAGCCTGGTGGCTAGTTCCTATTAGGCTTGGGCCGGTATAAGATTCTGACAGTATGATAACCTTGGATAAAAATATCACGGTTTCACGGTTTGACAGTATTGTGATTACTGCTCTAAGATATATTATTTTAAATGTCTGGCTAAAAAACAAAACCTTTTTCCCCTTTGAACACAATATATCTTATTTTGAGAAACATATTTTGGGGCAGTAAACATGTCAGGCTGAATAATTCAAGTGAATTATTGACTTCTGCGGTCTTCGTTTGTTTCAAAAACACAGATGTCTTTACAATTTACGCCTAAAAAACAAACAAAAAAATCTAAATAAAAAAATCTTACTCATACCTTAGGAACGGTATAGCAGAAAATTTTGGCGTTATGAAAACCTTGACTTTTCCATACCGTGGTATACCTTGGAAACGGTTATCATCTCATGCCTAGTTCCTATAAAAGAGTTCATTTAACTATCCAGTTCAAAAGCCCCTAATGATGCCTCATCTGTTATCATAGGTTCCCATTGGCCTTCATTATAAAATGCAATGGAAATAAATGCTTTCAAAACATCTTTATGTTCCCACAGGAAAATAAAGCAAGTCATATAACATCATAAGGGTGAGCCAATGATGACACAATAATGCTTTCATTTTTGGGTGTACCATCCCTTCAAGGGAACTATAGAAACTACATTAAAGGTCAAACTAAATTGTCCCAAAGAAGTGATTGGCCCATGGGCCATAAAGGATGGCTGAGAAAGGAAATGGGAAGAGAGTCTGACCTTGTTGCAGCTCACCGTCTCCTTTCCTTCACCCACAATAAGTGAGAATCGTCCTCTGCTGCACCAAACCTATTTATGATAGATTGCACTCTGGAATTATTTACGACAAAGGAAGTCTGGACATTTGGAGAGAATCCATCCTCCAGACACCCACAAACTCATCCTCGCTTTAGCACAGAGGGCAGTTTTCCACCTCAGGAGATGAAGTTTGAAATGACCTCCGGACACACATCAACAGCTGCCCCGCTTTTCCAGGCCGTGTTCGCACTCACTCTTCCTCTGAAAGGGAACCGTATTGTTAGGGGAGCTATTCTAATTAGAGTTAATTACCGCAGACTCTCTCCTCTCTGTGGTAAAGTGAGCGTTCTGTCACACGACTGTATTAGAGACGGAAATAGAAACGGGAGACGGGGAGATGGAATGTTTGAAGGGGATTTAGATAGTGAGCGTGTGTGTGTGAAGTTGTGTCTCAGGTACATTTTACCACGTCAAGATTGGTGGAATCATTATCTGTCACTTTGACGGACTGGGTTGTGCATTTTCCATCACACTCTATTTTCTTGTGTCAGTAAAGTGTTGTAATGCTTGACATTTTTTTTTTATTTGACATTTGATACCAAGAGCTCTATCGCTCTTCCCAAGCGCTGTGCTTATGACTTTTTTCCCTTACTTTCAGTCTGGAAGAAGATCTGTGAAATATCTTTTATTCGATTTCACAATTCCTTTTCTAAGGGTCGCTTGCAAAACACTGTTTCAAGAGTTCACACTTAGCTGATGATTGATAATGAAGCGAATTTGGCATTTGAGCGTATTTGAGCTCAGAATACCCTTGAGCCCGGGGCTCCCTCCCGTTTGAAAGCTAGATGAGAGTTTGAGCTCAGAACTGCCGCTGGTTCGGCACTTCCCCACTTCTCTTCTTGCTGTGAGGCAACAGGGCTAACCACTGGGCCGCCGTGCCGCCCTATCAGATAAGGGAAGGAGTTGGGGTGGAAGGGTGGATTCTTCAAGACGAAGATGACTGGAGTAAAAATCTCTGGTAATTTATAGTGCGTCAGGATTTGTCTGGATTGGTGCGATACACGGAGCTGATGTGGTACCAACTGTGTTCAATCATAAGCACGTGATCCTCTTGAAAATAGTTTTAAAATAAACCCCACGTTGTGACCTTAAACATTTTTGTTTTCATGTGCAATTACATTTTTTTCATGTGGACAGCATATAATTAGCTTGATATACATAGATTTTCCTAATGTGGTAAACTTGCTCACAGTCACCTTGTACTAGCAATGCGGAGTGCTTGGGTGTTCACGGTAAAACAGAAATAAGTTGTCTTTACTTTTAAAAAGTGATCTATATCCCAGACAAAACTACACTTCAAGTTTTACTTGATCCCCCAAACCACTGTTCTTCCTTTCGATCATGTTCTTCGAATTGCAAGCTTTACGAGTAAACTAAGTAAATAAAGTTATATTTTTAAAAAATAAGTAAACCTATTTCCTTACAATTAAGTAAATGAACTATGTGCATAATTATAAAAACATTTATTCATTCATTCATTTTGCTTCGGTGGAATGAACAGTCAACTTATCCAGCATATGATATACACAGTGGATGCCCTTCCTGCTGCAACCCAGTACTGGGAAACACCCATACACTCTCACATGCACAGACATACTGTACACTACGGCCAATTTAGTTTATTCATATCACCCATAGCATGTCTTTGGACTGTGGGGGAAACCGGAGCACCCTGAGGAAACCCACGCGAACACAAGGAGAATATGCAGACTCCACACAGAAATGCCAACTGACCCAGCCGGAACTCGAACCATTGACCTTCTTGCTGTGAGGCGACAGTGCTAACCACTGAGCCACCGTGTCGCCCAATAAAAAATTAAATCAACCTAACAATTCCAAGTTACTACTGGTTTACAAGTCAACTTGTCGCTTTTGAGGCAACATGTTTAATCACTTCTTTAAGTAAACTAACTAATGATTTTATTGTTTATGAATCACACGTCACAATCCGCTTGTTAAGTGTGACATCACACGAAGCGGCTTCCAGGTCCAATCTCTATCAAACTGAATGGTGGACTCATCAAATGATAATAATAAACATTCACAAAGCGATGTAATACTTTCAAAAATCAAGATCGCAATATACTGTATATATATATCCATGCCCAATATTCATTGGCCAGAAAGTGATATATTTTTTATAAATTGTAAAAAAAATATTGGTGTCTGTAATGCAAGTCCAGAAACTGTTGTGTACACTATGATTTTATCTAAAATCACTTTAATGTGTGATATGACTAAAAAGGGGTCATAAACGATAATTTTCTCCATTCAAATGAGTAACGGAAACAGTATTCCATACGTCACCGATACGTCACAGCTTAACAAGTGGATAAAACAGTTGAAAGGCTCATGATAGCTTCAGCAATTCTAATAGCTTTTTTTCTCCCAATTGCATTCGTTGACACTATTGGTTAAGTTTAGTGTACGGATGGCATTCCTGTGCAGAAAGTCCACTGACAAGGCTCATATAGAAGCAATACAACTTTTGACTTTTCAGAAATCCCTTACATTAACAGACGCATTCACATCAGTAAAATGCAATGTTTAGACTAATGCAACAGCATGTGGTATATGGGATGTTCACAATGATAATGTATATTTATAAAGCAATACAAAGCAACAAAGCTTTCTGTAGCCCATGACTGTATAGAATAAATAACACTGTAATTTTCATGAGATTTTTAATAGGAAACTACATCAGTTCACACAACAAAGTTATTCGACATCAGTTGATGTCTGAAGTAAAAATGTGTCATATTCTGACATTTTTAAATACAGTTTGCAATGTTATTTATGTAAATATAGAACAACCAGCTTGATAAAACTTTACTTAAAGAATGAAAAAACGGGTTTGCTGTATTTCCTGCAATCAGGGCTGGTGACAGACAGAGGGAGGGACGGACAGAGATAGAAAGTGGCTGATGAGAGAAAAACAGATTGAGGGAAACGGGAGAGGGAGGCTGGAGAAATGAAGGGGTCAGCCCAAGGAGATAAGGAGGGAGTTAAATGAGAAATGCACCCGAGAAAACTAGTATTTTACATATGGCCCAGTGACAGCTCAGAGGGAGGGAGAGAAAGAAAGGACAAACTGAAAAAGAAAAAAATGACTGGAAAGATAGCAAAATCTAGATGAACGTTGAGCAAGCAAGGATAAACTGTAAAAGAAAAAGGAAAATGAATTACACTACATGACCCTTACAAAGAGCAGTGTGCTGCTATGATGATGCTAGCAGACACACTTGTGAAGAATACAAGATAAATAACCTCTAAAAATACATGTAAAAAGTGTGTAAATTAATCAATGTTAATGTTCATTCAATAATTACTCTTCGGCGTAGTCCCTTTATTCATCAGGGGTCCCCACAGCGGAATGAACCGCCAACTTATCCAGCATATGTTTTACACCGCAGCTTCCCTTCCAGCTGTAATCCAGTGCTGGGAAACATCCATACACACTCGGACACTGCGTTCAATTTAGTTCATTCGATTTACCTATAGCGCATGTCTTTGGACTGTACTGGAAAGCGGAGCACCCAGAGAAAAAAACCCATACAAACACAAGGAGAACATGCAAACTCCACACAGAAATGGCAACTGACCCAGCCTGGACTTGAACCAGCGACCTTTTTGCTGTGATGTGACAGTGCTAGCCACAATATCGCCCAATGTAAAGGTTAAAATGAATAAAATAATGATCAACTAAACAATGGAAACCTGTTCTCTCCCTCTAAAGCATTGTTGGTGTGTGCTGTTGCTTTTGGTTTTTGCTCATTTCTAATTTGGGTTTTGTTGTAAGTTAACCTTGTTTCTGAAACGTTGACAATCTGTCTTACATGTCATTTCTGTTTGATTTTCGGTTTTATATACTTTTCTATTTGTTAAATAAGTGATTTTTTGTGATAACCGGAACAACTATTTACGTCTTCCCTTCAAATGTCAAAGCAAATATGGTTGCTCGTCTGGGATATGAACCTGGGACCTCTCTCAGATCCCAGACGAGCCCCCTTATTTGTCACGATCCAGCTTAATACTGTGACAAATGAAGGGAGGACATGAACAGGTTGGTGTGGTTGTAACTAAAAAAATGTTTCTGTAAAATAAATAAAAAAGTGACCGGCCCTAGCAGGAAGAAAAGCAGACTCATCACAACTGATAATAAAGTCACTTTTGTACATAGCTGCAGAGTAAAGTTTTTTACATCAGACACGAGGAGGTTTGAGATCAGGTTTTCATAATACAATCCAAAAAGTGTAATCCAAAGATGTGATGTGAAATATCTAAATAAACTGGTTCTAATGAAGTCAAATTAAAGTGTTAAGTTTTGTAAAGTAATTTCTTAGAGTCAAATAAGAGTGAAAAAAGTAGCGAATATTAAAATGTTCTTGTGATATGTTGATTACAAATATACACATGTCTCTGCTGCTAAAACCGATTTCATACAGTATATACAGTACATATCTGTGTGGGTGGGTGTAGCTTGTACTCCTCACTTTGTGCGGACCAAATATCCCCATAAGTATGGCAATGACAGTCAATTTTGACCTTGCAGGGACATTTTTTCAGCCTGCATATGAAAAACTACTCATTAATCACACAGAATGAAGCATGAAAACATACATATGTTTCCTGTGAGGGTTGGGTTTAGTGGTAGGGTTGGGCCAGGGGGATAGAATATATAGTCAGAACCAGGGCTTGATATTAACTTTTTTGAACATCAGCCACTGTGGCTAGTAGATTTCCAACATTACAAGCCACTCGCAATTTTCACTAGTCACAATTTTGTTGTTGGGAAATATATATTTTATATGCATAAATTTGTCTTTGACGTGCTAAAATGACTTGATATAGATTTTGTGTTATGTCCACATGCCTCCTCATTCATTTCACTTTTTTGTGTGTTGTGAATGGTTTGGGTCGTGGTTTCATAGTGTCTTGCAAAGCATTGCAAATTTCACATGACTTTTCAGGGCTCAGCATTAAGGATTTATCAAATTTATCTCTGGCCACACCAAAAGTAAATAAATAATTAATTCTAAGACACAAATTTTCAATTATGTGTCAAAACAAGCAAAATATAGCTGTATAGATACACTTTTTAATTCAACAAAACTTTTCTTTAAAACAAATTGAAAAATAATAAATTATTATTGTCATGTATCTAAAATATGCACAGTAGTCTGCCCTGGCTAAAGGTCCCAGATTACCAGTTAACTACACATAAATGAGGAGTTAATCACATACAGTATTAAAGCAACGTTATTGTAACAAAACATTAATAAATAGTAATTAAAAGCAATAATTAAACCATATTAACAAAAATAATTGAAAGGATGAAGGATGATCACCTGCACACGGTTAACATTAGGCCAATTTTATAATCTGTTCAAAGAATAGTTAAAATG
>CAIGQQ010037975.1:3855719-3867581 GCA_903798035.1 Danio albolineatus | reverse complement strand
ATTATTATTATTATTATTATTATTATTATTATTATTATTATTATTATTATTATTATTATTATTATGCATTTAAACGTATTTATTTAAGAATGAATTATTAAAGTCATATTAAAAGTATTACTATTTTTTAATTTTGCTAATTTTTGTGCTGAAATTTGTATTTATTATAATTTTTTACATTTATTATTAATAATAATAAATATGCATTTAAATATGTATTTATGTAATACTAAATTGTTAAAGTAGTATTAAAGTAATATTACTTTTATATTTTAGTGGATTTTTGGGGTGAAATTAATTAATTTATTATTATTATTATTATTATTATTATTATTATTATTATTATTAGATATGCATTTAAACGTATTAATGTAAGACTGAATTATTAAAGTCATATTAAAAGTATTACTATTTTTTCTTTTTGTTAATATTTGGGTTGAAATTTGTATTTATTTATTTATTAATAATAATAATAATAATAATAATAATAAATATGCATTTAAATATGTATTTATGTAATACTAAATTATTAAAGTAATATTAAAGTAATAATTTTATATTTTTGTTGATTTTTGGGATGAAATTAATTAATTTATTATTATTATTACTATTATTATTATTATTATTATATATTCGTTTAATTGTGTATTTATGTTATATTAAATTATTAAAGTTATATCAACAGTATTACAATTTTTTCTATTTTATATGGTTTTGTCATGAAGTTAGTTACTGTGAAATTAATTAATTATGAAATTAAAGCATTCTTTTTTGTTATTGTCTTTTTTTGGTTGTTGTTTGATTTTATTATTCGCCTGTATGACATTCCCCGTTTGTGAAGGTTTGAATATAAATAAGTTAAAAAAATAAAAATAAAAATAAAAAGCTACATCTGTATACTTCTGTATCTTAATGCTAACACTACACACTACTGTATCTGTAGGAACTTTAAAGAATGTATTATGATCCAAATAATCATAATATAATTGTACAAACTGTTTTTAGACACTAGACACTCTTATTGTTATTTCTAGAACAACCATATAGCAGAAAATCACAGTCCTAGAAGATAAGCCATATTTGTGATATGTGACAGATGATTGACATTTGCTGTTTTTTTTCCGCTTTAGCCACACCCACTCATCACCACGGCCGGAGCTGCCTGAGATTAAGAGTGTACGTCTGCTGCTCTACAGGTATCGACCTCCATCCCTCCATCTGTCCATCCATCCATCACTCCATCATACTCCCATCCATCATCTCATCATTTCAACCAGCCGTCCTATTTTTCAGTCAATTGATCCAGCCGTTCGCCCATTTATGAAGTGCACTCAGTCTGTGTTTCTTTAACTCTACTATCCGTCTTTCCGAGGATTAAATCAATCTGTTTGCGCAGAAAGCACACTCTCCTGTTCTCCTTCCCCTCTTGGTTTCATGTCTTAATGTTGTTGTTTGGCACTGCAGTGATTCTCAGCCAGGTGTACGTGTCACTCCGAGTGTACTTGGAAAGTTTCCGATTTTGTTTTGTTTAACCCTACTCTGCCGTTTAAAAGTTTGGAGTTGGAAAAGTGTTTAGGAAAGAAATTAAAAGAGGCCAAACTGTTTTCCACATTAGAGGTCATTTTTTTCATTTATGCATCTTCCAATATAGCGAAAACCGTCCTTCTCATTATAAAGCATGGCTCTATTATTTTTGCACAGTTCTCTGAGATCCACTTCTAATGTTATCAAGATATTTTTTACATCAAAAGCATCATAATTTAGTATAATAGGCTATTTCCTGCCCTGTTTCAACCCCCTCATCAGAACACACTGTGAATATGTGTAGTAGATTATAGAATGTCAAGTATATGCACACAGCTATGGATTAGCAAATAATTTGCAAATTTAAAAATGTTTGAAAGATTGCAGTGACGGTTTTAGAGGTGGTATAATCAATTTTATTTCACAGTATGAGTAATTTTATTTCATGGTAATAATATATTTTGCAATGTACTTATTTAAATAGGTTGTTAGTCCAGAAAATTCAATTATAGGTTATATTATCTATGCTTATTTGTAGTATTTTTTTTTTTGTGGAACTTGTTCAATATATGTAGTAGAGATGCACAAATTTTCACTAAATTTTGAGTTCAGATGCTCTAAAGGCCATCTGAAACTGTCATCTAAAATTTACATTTTTCTCTTAGGATTTTTTCCTCAGCTTTCTATTATATTTTTTATGACTTCTATTATAATTTTATTTCTTTTTTCTCAGCCTTCTAGCGTTATGAACTGTGATTTCACTTCAAATTAAATGAAAAAAAACCTAAAAAGTTACTGAACCTACACACAGGAGTCTGAGAAAAATTCAAATTTTTTAAGAAAAGTTTTTTTCATCTGAACTCTTCGTTTTCTAACAATGTTTAACTGCTTGGGAGCAATATTGTAAAGAAAAATGGATTAATTAATTATATCAATTAAGTAGTAGAGCAATTAATAGAGCACAATATATAGAGCAGATACCGAATTGAGCTGAATTAAGTCGATTCCTTTTTCATATACTGACCAATATAACAAGACTAAGCTTTCTTTGACAGCTTCATGTCATTTTTGTATTTTGCCTAATTTTACTAGTGTAAGGTTTAAAGTTACAGTGCCGCCCCCATGTGAATCAGTAATTTTACAGGGGAGGCATTAGGACCTGGGGTAGGCTGTTAGTCGGCAGACACTGTAGCAATACTCGCTCTTTAATGGTGCAGTAGGTGATCTGTGAAAAAGCTAACTTAGCATAATAGCATTGAATATGCACATTTCTCCCTGCTGTCTGAAGCCTCTCCTCCTGAAGTCATATACTTTAAAATACTGTAATTCTTAAAAAAATTAAGGAAAAAAAAAAACGTTTTAAAAACTGTATTAAAACTAGCAATTTTTCAGTTGTGTAGCAAGCAAAACTGGTCCTAAAATGCAATATTTCATGCATGCAAGGATTTCCATGGTGACAATGTGGTTGGCTTTGCAGACAACTATACGGACACAGCACTTTGTCCAACATAAGCGTAGTTGTTGACAAAACGGTGGGGTAGAGGAAAAACAGAACAAAAAGAGTGCTAAAAACATAAATATCCTGTCATTCATATCGCTTTTTACATTACACTTATATTATCAAGACAACGATTGACACGTTAATTCACTGCTCCTCATTTGCGTTTAAATAGCTTTTTTACCTCGTTTTACGCTTAAACAACTAAATGAATGCTTAGGTCCATTTTAACTGACTATATTTTAATTCAATTACATTATGGATGCTGTAAAAGATACCTTCTGAAATTAAAAAGGGTCTGGTTAATCTTTTGCCAGTTTTTTCAGTGCTGAACAACACTTCCATGCATATAGCCCATTCGTAAAAGAATACTTTGCGTGACTAACACAGTTTTAAAACATTCATACCTGTCAGACCACGGTTTTGAACAGCATAGCATAAGCATACAGAACAGCAGGCAAAAGCAATATTGAAGGAAGTTCAGGTTGATGTTGTTTGTCTGCCATTGACACTCTCTCTGTCAGCAGCAGCAGGTCATCATGCTGCACGTGGATGTGCAACTGACGGATCTGTCTGCGTGTTCAGGGCGCTCAGATATACAAATCTACAATTGTTAACAGACAGTTTGGGCTACCTATTGTAATTTTCGGCCTGAGGTTTTTAATTGGACAAAATTTTTTAGTCCTATGTCTTACCCAGATTTTTTGGGATGTAATCGACAGCATAGTTAAGTGGCTACAGCGCTGAATGGAGTTTACTTTAAAAGGATGTATATTCGGCTGAGTTCACTTTGGCTTATAGGCTGTTTAGGTACAAAACCCACACACTCGCAATAAACCATTCTCTCGCTCCACCTCTGTCATTTCTTCTCTCTCTCTCTCTCTCTTTCTGTCTTGTTTCCAGGTGCTGTCAGGATTCATGTTCTCCCTCAGTCAGTTTGCTGGCACTGAGTGTTATTTTAACCCCTCACCCTCTCTTTCTGTCAGCGCTCATGTTCATTAATAATCTCCCAGCTCAGTCAATGTCTGAGAGAGGCAGAAGAGAGCATACTGTGTGCTGTCTTAACCTCTGCCCTCTCGCTCAGAGTCTCCGAGTTCTCGTGTCAAGATGAATCTGTTAGTCCCGCTCAGTCGAGTCTGAACTCCAGAGCCTCCGGTTCAAAGGGCTGAAGCAGGACTGATGTGTTTATAAGGAAAACTACATACTAATGAGATGATGAGGTTAGATTATACGATAGGTTAGAGAGAATTCATTTTCAATGATGGGGGACATTTAAGAACAAAGGTACATCGGAAAACAGTGCTAATTGAATAGGTACTGCATTTCAATGTATCAACTAATTTCACGACTGTTAGAAAAGCGTGTTATTTGAGTTGTATGAATGGAATCTGGATGTACTGTATCTGCCATGTTGTCATCATCACATGACATGGCCCACCAATGTCAGTGGGGTTCTTGTTTTTCAATCAGAAATGTTTTTCTGTGGCCTCATAGGAAAGTATGTGTCACTACAGGATCTTGAAGGAAATCAAAGGTCATTCAAATGCATTCTTTGCCTAGAAAATACTGAGTTTGGATTTACCATTTAGCTCATGTACTGTTTTTTTAAACACATACTGTATATGGAAAAATGTAGTTACAGACACACACAAGTTAAAGAATTAAATGTGTATTTTTTTATTTTATGTTCAACTTGATCTTAAAAAAAACAACACAAGTACATGTGAAACATTTTAGGGAGGGATTTTATTTTTTGCTAAATTGATGCAATGCAAATCAGCAAATATCTAATAATAATAATAATAATAATAATAATAATGATGATAATGTTTCTGAAAACATGTATTTTCAATGCATTTTTCTGACAAATATATACATAAAAATAATGAAATAAATAATACAATCTTTAGTGTTCATCTGGTATCATAGAAACCTTTTCGATTCACATTTATTGATAAATTTAAATAAATTATTTAATAAAATTAATAATAAATCTGTTTCACAATTAATGCATTTATTTTACTTTCGCAATAAAGTACATTTTACTGTCATTTGTTAAGCTGACTTGATACTTTTTTCTGCCTAGATTAGTAGAGAAACATTGATCTTTTACATGTATTCAGATATCAATTGCTTTTTTCTTCGGACTATTTGAAAACTGTCTTTAGTTCTAATTTAGAAATTAAAGACTTCATTTTAAATCAATAGAACATTTTTAAATTTCAAAATATATATATTTCCCTCTCTTTTCTGTATATAAAATGCACTAATACCTAATTACTAATTTATTTTTTACTTACATGTTTTTGTTCTCTGCAGTAAATTACATTAATTATTTAAAAAAGGCCCTTTTTGCTTGTTCAATCTATTTATTTAAAATGTGTTGAAATAACACAGTTCTAAAGTTGTTATTGGGACAACCGAATTGTTTTATGTTAAATCCACCTAAATTTGTAAAAACAATTAAGTTAACTTAATCGATTTGTGTTGGGGCAACATGAAGCAATTGTGTGGAACCCAGCAATTTTTATATTGCATGCTAAGAAGTATTTTTGTGTACACAGATAGTTTAACTTCAAATGCATTTCCTTTCACAATAAATAGCTAAAATAATTATTGCTTTTTTGTTTCACATCAGATTTACAGACAATCAGCATCAGAAAGTAAATGACAGATAAAAGAAAGTTAAACATATCCCTTAAAATCGCTTGCAAATTTCTGTAAGCACCCTAAACCCTATAGTAGCCCCCTTAGAAGTTCTTAGACAGCAAGTCAACTAGCGGACCAATGAATCCTTTGTTTCACAACTCATTTCTATACTGAATGTGGCCTGAACACTAACTCACCCCCCACCCAACACTGCTGTATAACCTGGAGGAGCTTACAAATAAATTCCCCTGTCCTCTGAGACTCTGTGTTCTGATTCTCCTTTCATGTCTTCCAGCATCTGATTCAGATGATGAGCCTCAGCCTACAGAGCCAGACTACACTCTGAGACCTAACATCAAAATCGACGACCTCGGTGAGTTACACACACACACACCAGACGGACCACACTGACACTTAAACATATGCAGATAAATCACTGACCAAGCTGACATTTACACGCAAAGTCTCTGTGCCATCTCAGCACGCAAGCTCATAAATGATGTGTGTACTTGTAAGAGCGTTTATTGTTATAAGCCAACCGCAAAATGAAAATTTGGTGATCATTTTCTAATCTTGTTCAAGACACATAAGACTTTTATTCATTTTCAGAATAGCAATAAAAATATTTTTAATGAAGCCAAAGTTCAAGGAAAGTTTATTCACCAAAACTCTCAAAAAGAGATCAAAAAGTACATCCATATGAAGTGAATAGTTAAATTCATTCTTCCGAAAAGACAAGTTCACTTTATAAGATGCACAGATTTGATGTATACTTTTCTTCAGATATAAAAAATAGATGAGCAAGAATAGATGGTATCAGGAACAGTCGCATTCATTTTTCCAGAAGGTCAGACGACATGCATCAATGAACCCCATTGTTTCTCAGGTGTCATACAAGCATGTTTGAACATATATGACATATTCAATAATTTTTTTATGATCAGTTTATTGTTAAAATTAATGATGCCATCACTTAATCAATGATCGATTTATTGTTCACGATTCTTTAAATCACATGTGCAAAACTCAAGACCTTGCCTGTCTATCTCTGTATGGGCAACTTTTCTAGAGAGGTCAGTTTGCTGGGTTGCTCACCTCGGTGCCTGGCGAAGAAAGGTTTCAGAAACCAGGTTAAAAAGCAAAGTGAAATCGAGGTAAAACAATGTGGTCGCAATACATCTTTCTCCTTTGCTTTTGAAAACACTGCGGGTCGATGAAGTCAGATCATTCTCAAAATGAATATATTTACAAAATAAAACTCATGCATGCACTGCACAATTCACATTTACAAAATTTAATTTGTAAACATACAAATCATGAATTCACAAGTAAAAATCATAAATATTTTCGGCAAATTAATTGGATTTCTGTTTTTTTTTTTTTTGTATGCCCACATTTACAAAATATTAACATCAAAATCCATAGATATGTTACAGAGTGTACAGTCTTAAAAACGGAAAGTAACAAGGAAATTAATATAAAAAACCTAAATAAATAGGTAAAAATAAGTACAATCACTCCATTTTAGAGCAGTTTTTAAGTAGAGGTTATAACAAAATTGTAAATAAATGACAAGGATCCTGTGGTAATTTAAGAGAGCTCTTTTACATATTCCCAAAAGGGAGACCAAATTGACCAAAATCTGTCAGATTTTTTATGTTTGTCTTAAGTTGTTCTAGTGATATCCACACTTTGAAAGATGGAGCCTGTGATGCAGACCAATGTAGCAAAATAATTTTTTTAGCTAAATATACCAGGACAATAAATATCTAATGCATCTTTTTCAAACAGGTTATTCACATTACGATTCAATAAGTACAAAGCTGGGGTCATATCAAAATTCAGCTTAAGAATATTTTCCTTATGTGTTTTCTTCCGAAATGGTAAAATTTTGTCACAGTCCCAAAAACAATGAATGAGGATTTGTGTATTTTTGAATCGTGTTTGCAATCATATTTTTCAAGAGTTCACACTCAGCTGATGATTGATTATAAAGCTTGTTTGGCATGCTGTCCCTCCTGTTTGCAAGGCGAGAGGAGAGTTTGAGCTCAGGTAGATCTCGAGAACTCCCCTGCGGAAGTAGCTAATGAACAGATAGTGATTACTATGAAGAGATAACTACTTTTTAGGAGCATGTCTATGGTGCCGGATTAGTCAATTAACTTAAGTTGCATGTTTTTGGATGGTGGGAGGAAACTGGGGAACCTGGGGTAAACCCACGTGAGCACGGGGAGAACGTGTAAACTCCGCACAAAAACGTCAGCTGGCTTCATAAGGACTAGAACCAGTGACGTTCTTGCTGTGAGGCAACAGTGCTTACCACTGGGCCACCGTGCCCCCCATCTAGGAAAGGAGGAGGAGTAGGGGTGGAAGGGGGGATTCTTCAAAACGAAGATGGCTGTGATATGGAACTTGGGGTATTTATGGTGGCTTAGGAATCGTCTGATTGGTGAATCATAAATTGGATAATGCGGGACCAGCTGCAAGCAATCGTAAGCATGTGATTGTCTCGAAATTTGTTTATAAATAAACTTCACTTGAATTGTGTTTGGAATTTATGAACTGGATTTTTTGGTTTTTGAATCATGCTTTGAATTTAAGAATACGATCTGTGTGTTTTTGTGTTTTGAACTTACGAACTGCATTTGTGTTGTGTATGTGTACATTTTGTAAATGTATATATTTTTTGGACTGATCTGGCTCTATACGGGTCAGTCAATCGTGAGGTCATATACATGAAAAGGACATGTAGATTGCTTGTATGAGAAAATGTAGAGCAGTTATTTATTTGGGGCTTACAAAAAGTACACAGAGGCCTCTAGAGTATTGCCAACACACGGTTCGAGGAAACGTTGCCGAAGTGTCGTATTCACAAAAACATATTCATTGGCATGTCTTTCAAATGATCCTGGGTTGCATTTCCTTTGCATTTCCAACATGAAGGTGAGTAAATGATGACAGAATATTCATTTTGAACAGAACCAGGGCTAAATGTAATATAAATCTGATGATGAGATCTGCTTTAATTATCTTTTTCTGTGCATGCTGGTGCAAAGCAAACACACACAGGCGTTATCTGCTAACACACATCTTATATAGGCAATGACTGACACTAATGAAACCACGAGCTAAAAGGCAAGCGGAGCGTGAGCTTGACTGTCTATAGTTAGCATGATTAGCACTAAGGCTATAGTGTTAGGGCTGATTAGCAGTGGCAGAACTAGCCCTCCGGTTTCCAGTCTTCCTCACTGTGGCTGTAACCTGACTCAAGGACAGCGACGAGTTCACCATTTAAATGAAAGGAATTGATTTGACTTCAAGTGTTTTTAAGGAATAAAGAAGCATCGATCTGTTCATGTTTTTTTTTCCGTTTCTTTGTTTTCCGAGCGTGTGTTTTGAGACAGATGGATGTGGATGTGTTTTGGGTCGTCTCTGGGTCGGTGCCACACAATGATTTCCAATAAAGTGGAATGTGAGTAGCGGCGTTGAGTTTTCAGATGGGTCGGAGAGGGGAAGAGAGCAACCGCAGGAGGCCAGACGGGACTCACAGCTCCATACATCTGTGCCTAATAGACCAAAGAAACACCCGTGTCCTGCCCACTGCTGTCCCCTTAGTGTTGAGTGTAGGAGAATTAATCATACTATATACTGTACTAATTTAAACTCATTTAACAAACATTGACCTCTAGAATGCTGCAAGTACTTTTACATTTACAGAACAAAACTGCATATGCACTCACTTATTTAGATAAAAACAAACTGTTCGGATGAAGGAATGTGTTCTAGTAACTATTAGAGAAATTTGTCATTACATTTATTTGCAGTAACTGTTATTTTTCACAATAATGGCTTTTATTTTCTGCTATGCTGATAGAATGTGTTCTGAATATTAGAGAAACCGATTCTGTTTCATATCATTTCATTAACTTTTAATTTTTGGCCAAATTGATTTTTTGGTGAAGTCACATTTTTATTGGAGAAAAATGTTTAATTCAAAATTATGTCTAAAATAAGTTTAGCAATTTATTTTAAAATTCCTAATAAGTTGTGCTGTTTTTTACAATAAATCACAATTTTATATTTTCACTATTTTAAGTATTTCACTATTTCACTATTTTAAGCTGAAGACAGAAAAAACTTTATAAGTAGATAAAGTTTTAGTATTTTAACATTAAAAGTTCACCAATTTCTTATAAATCCTTATAATTACTGTTTTATTATAATAATTTGTGAAATTTCCTAGCAGTAACTAAGAAACTACTCCTTTGTATGATTTTTTATGCGTCGTTCAACTCATGCGCATATACAAACAACGTAAATACCAACATACAGTAGGACACTAAACTTTTACAAAGAAAACAAAAAGTAAACACAAAATGGCCACACTGTAGAGAGTGTAAGTATTTTTAAATAGTTTAAAAATATACTAAAGCACACATCAGTTATTCGAAAGTCATTATGGACACGCATTCTCCTTTGCAGGAGTCTTAGAATCAGTTCTATAAATCTGCTGGAACAGTTTGTTCCATTAAGGGCAGTAAAATTCACTACCATCACATTTTATATTAGTACAGAGCGATTCGCAGAAACACGCAGGCAATCAGAAATACAGGTGCAGTAAAAACACAGGAAGCTTTTATTTGGCCTTTGTGGAATAATAGAAAATGTTATGTGTGTCATTGTGCTCATATTATTCTCTTTATGGGCTTTTCTTATAATGAAAACAAACCACTTTCTGCTTCAACTGAGCAATAGTTTATAAATTGATTAGTGCAATCAATATCCCAAACTTACAATGAACAATACTTTGAAACCACTTGACAATTCTCAATTTCTCTGGATTTACTAAATTTATCAGACATTGGTTTGAATAAAATGTTTTTCTTCGTTGTTACTGGAAAATCCGGGTTGTTCCACTAAATTGTGGTTTACATTTCTGAAGTTGAGTAATGTGTTGTCTAAAAATAAACTGAAACATGTCTAAAAATATGAAATAAAGTATTTTTTATTTCATTTAATGACATGAAAAGGAAAGGAAATACTCAATTTCCTAAAATATATTTAATCTTTTTTTTAAAATGGTAAATCCAGAGAAACTGGGAATTGTGTAAAGATATTAATGTAAAGAGATGCATTATGAGTAAGTAAACAGTAACAAAGGTCATGTTACTGTATGCTAAACTTAATTTTTCTAGTTCTCATGACTTAATTTTCCTAGTTGTTATTTTTTTCTAATCACCTCAACTCAATTTTTTCAGATTACTGCAACTTATTTTTTTCTAGCTACTGCAACTTAATTTTTCTAGCTGACCCAACTTTTGTCGTGTTCTCATAATTTAATTATGATTATAATTTAATCTTGTTCTGGGAAACATCCAAACACACTCATTCTCACACATACTCTACGGACAATTTAGCCTACCCAATTCACCTACACCACAAATCTTTGGACCTGGGGAGGAAACCAGAGCACCCGGAGGAAACCCACGCAACCACGGAGAGAACATGCAGACTCCACACAGACATGCCAACTGACCCAGCCGAGGCTCGAACCAGCGACCTTCTTGCTGCGAGGCGAACGTGCTACTCACTACGCCATAGTGGCGCGGGATGCCCATGTATCCAAAAGAAAATTACACAAGTCATTTGCTGCTACTTTCCAACATTATTCAAATTATCTTCTATTGCTTTAACCTAGATTAATGAATAACAGAAATTTGTTGTTCATTGTTATTTTCACGATACCATTTGAACCTCATGGAAAAGTGTCACAGTAATATTATCTTGATCCGTGATCTGAGATTTGGTTTGTTTCCCGTTCTGGTCACTGATAGGGCAGCTCATCTAATTTCTCTGAAAAGCACCTTTGTCTGATTGATCGGCTGACTGAGTTTAATGACTCGGGAAAACCAGCGTGCTTAGAGACATTCAAGAGATTGGTCTTTTGGCACATAGTGCTGAATTCCAGCATGTAAACAACATGTTCCAGAACGCCCACAAACTCTTCTCTCCTACCTGGCACACTGAGACTTCTGTCACTCAAACTGTGTCATGCCAGGACTATTTAAAAAAAAAAAGTACTTGCATGCACTTATAACATTTTGGCATGTCATGCAAATATCAAAAGATTTAAACAAATCTTTATGTGTGTGTGTGTGTGTGTGTGTGTGTGTGTGTGTGTGTGTGTGTGT
>CAIGQQ010037975.1:3819885-3855709 GCA_903798035.1 Danio albolineatus | reverse complement strand
GTGTGTGTGTGTGTGTGTGTGTGTGTGTGTGTGTGTGTGTGTGTGTGGATATCAGCTTATCTCTCTTTCTGTTTGTGTCAATGTGTGTGTGTGTATTATAATTAGTAATGGAAAAAGATTAATTCAGATTAATCACATACAAAAAAGTTTGTTTTAACAATTTATGTGTGTACTGTGTATTTATTATGTATATATAAATTCACACACTCTGTAAAACCCAATATGTTAAGGTAACCCAAACTATTTGAGGAAACCGATTGTAACAAACCATTTAAGTTCAAAAAATAACCCTAATGAGTACTGTGAAGTTCATCCATTTGAGTAAATGAAACAATTTTAGCATAGCGAAACCCAGTAAATGAAGAGAACTTAACCCAACTGAGTACTGTAAAACCCAGTAAGTTAAGGCAACACAAACCGTTTAAGGAAACCGATTGCTACAAGCCCTTTAAGTTAAAAAAACTAATCTATATGAGTACAGTGAACTTACTCCATTTAAGTTGAAGTAATGAGGTATTTAATTAACTCATTACCTTCAACACTGAGTTCAAAACTCTTTTCAAATGAGTAGTATTAACTTTCAGTAAATTTGAGTTAACTACACTCAATAAAGTTGACTGTTGGGTTTTACAGTGCATTGAATGGATTTAAAATATGGATGTATATGATACAAATATAAACATTTAAATATTTAATATACATATTTTTTTTAATCGTGTGTTTATTACATCCAGATAATAAATATATATACTTTAACACACGCTCATATCTTATGTCAATTTTTTTTTTTTTACTTTGAATGCGATTAATTATGGTTAATCTATACCCAGCATGTTTTATCATGCTTTAGAAAAAAATATATATATTAAAACTCATTGTAAAACCATGTTGTGATACATATTTTGATGTAATTCTGTCTGCTTAAAAGGTGATAAAAAGAAAATGATCACCCCAGATCTGTCTGGAAAAACTGTCTCATCTTTTGTCTGCATGTTGTAACATCATATTATTCTGTCAAAAACACACAGACACGCATGTGTGCGTGTCAGGAGACGTTTCGTTGGCAGCCAATTTGCGTCACACTGTTCCTTGTGACCTGTAAGGAAAGACTTGTGTTTATGAACTTGTCTATCACAGCGTCCACGAACTAGAAGACACCTGCTCACTGGCACAGGCAACAATAAACCGGTTCTGTTAGATGCCGTCTTCTCGAATGATGATGTAACAGGATTCCTCAGATCATTTGGGCACACCGGACACTCCTCTTTGTTGCTGATAATAGTTACATTTTAGTTTCTGTTGTGCTGACAATTAAGCCTGTCTACAAACACAGACACCTTCAGGACATAATAACCTGAGTCATGTGTTTTATTTTTAACTCCTGCCCGCGGGCCTCAGCTGGTCAGAGAGTTCTCTGTACCTCAGTGAGTCATACAACTTCAGCCGTTCACTGATTTTTATGTGCGTTTTGGAGTATCAGATAAAAGAAAAGATTCAATGGAAATGCCAAGATGCACAGAATATCGAAACATGCATATGTGCACAGCTGAGTAGTATAAACATCTTATCTTCGGGAGATCATTGTTGCGATATTGTATTTAAAATGCTTAATAGAAATGCAAAGATGTGCATACATTCTCAAAATGCAAATAAAACGCTTTAGTAGGATCAACTTTTTATCCAATGTGAAAAAATGTGCATAAACTATGATAAAAACACATTTGTTGAATATATTCCAGCATGTGCATCAAAACAAAAACAAAAAAAAGATTTGTTGATTTGATTTTAACAGATCGTGTGATAACAATAGGCGTGATAGGACAATATTAATGGACAAACCAGTGGATCAGCCACATTGCACAACATCTGAAATGCTGTTTTTGTCATTCTAAAATCCCATAATTAGTGCCAGACAGAATCTGCAGACATTTTTTGCGCAGAAGTTTGTAAAAGAAAATCTGCAGATGTATGTCTAATGATTTTGGGAGCATCGTAACTAAAAGCATAATACTGTATATGACATAAAAAAAATACCTTTTTAATTTTTATACAATATTTACAATGCAAATCCGGTGGCACAGTGGGTAGCATGATTGCCTCACAGCAAGAAGTTCACTGGTTCAAGCTTCGGCTGGGTCAGTTGGCATTTCTGTATGAAGTTTGCATGTTCTCCCCGTGTTCGCAAGGGTTTCCTCTGGATCCTCCGGTTTCCCCCACAAGTCCATGTGGTATAGGTGAATTGGGTAAGCTAAATTGTAACATAGTGTATGTGTATGATTTAGTGTGTATGGTTGTTTCCCATTGATGGGTTGCAGCTGGAAGGGCATCTGCTGCGTAAAACATATGCTGGAAAAGTTGGCGTTCATGCCACTGTGGCTAGCCCTGATTAATAAAGGGACTAAGTATGAAAGAAAATGAATAAATGAATGAATGAATTAATTAATTAATTAATTAATGCAAATCCAATTGGATCCACTTATTTGGTAAACAAAGCCAGTGTCTTATATTTCTACTAAGCGACAGAAAATATTACTTCATAAACTGTATTGTAAATAAATCATATAAACATTTTCATATTAGTCAATATTATTATTGAAAAGTATCTAAAAACTAAATAAATATACAGTGGCTCAGTGGTTAGCACTGTCGCCTCACAGCAAGAAGGTCGCTGGGAAAACTAGGTTTCTGTAGGAAGTGGTGTTAGTGAGGCCAGCAGGTGGTGTTCAACCTGTGATCTGTGTGAGTCCTTATGCCCCAGTAAAAGTGAAGGGGACGCTATACTGTCAGTGGGCACCGTCTTTCATATGAGACGATAAACCGAGGTCACTTCTCATAAAGAGTAGGGGTGTAACCCTAGTGTCCTGGCCAAATTCCCTCTCGGCCCTTAACCACCATGGCCTCCCAATCATCCCCATCAACTGAATTGGTTCAATCACCGTCTCTGCACTCCACCTATAGCTGGTAGTGTATATGTGTGAATGTGATAGTGTATGGATGTTTCCCAGTACTGGGTTGCAGCTGGAAGGGCATCCGCTGTGTACACACGCTAGATAAATTGGTGGTTCATTCCACTGTGGCGACCCCTGATAAATAAGGCACTAAGGCAAAGGAAATGAATGAATAAATATACATTTACACACATTTGCACAAATAAAAAAATATACTCAGTGATGGGATAAAATTCTGTGGAAATCTGCAGATTTCTGTGTGCGCAGATTCCATGTGGGCCTACCCAAAATCCATCATCAAAGTAGTTTGGTATTATTTTTACCTACCAGAATCTTGAGTCATCAGAGTCTTAAATGGCTGCACTCCCAAGTGGTTTCACGCCTCACAAAGCCACCATGCGTTCAATGCGTTTCGTCTTCTGTGATGCAAGTATTTATTATATAAAAAAGGCCCACATTGGGCTCTCCTACCATAGCAAAAATGCCGTTATTGGACTTATTGGATGGAAACGGTGCTGTAGTCACAAATGGGATATTCCAGTTTTGTGCAAAAGTCTTATTCTAGAGTCTAATCTTTGGATAGTTACTGTTTGTGTCATCTGCCTCTCTGAGCTCCAATTTATTTAATATTAAGAAAAAAAATAGCAAAAACATTTCTCATTTTGCAGAAATAATACGTTTTAGTAAAGATTAATCAATTTTAAGTAATATGATGTATTTAGTTAGTTCTAGTTTCCCACCAAGTGATGTTTTTCATTGTCTTGAACACATGGGATGGAAACTGTTTCATTCCCAAATGTTTCACGCAATATTTAGATTTTGCACATGAAGTGAATTTTTAACTTTGGATGGAAATACAGCTAAGGACGTCTTTTCATTTTCATTTGTTTGTCTCTTTCTAGATGACTATGATAATCCCGAGGTCCCCAAACTGGAGAAGAGCATCAGTGGCAGCAGTCCGTCCAGAGACCGGCTTCTCCTAACAGTGGCTTCGCTTCTCCTCATAGCCCTCTCGGTGTCCTAGCATCAACCTCCGAAATGCCACCATACCAACGAGGCCTTGAGGAGGGGGAATGAAGGATCCAGGGCCGATAAGTTTGAGGATTAAAAACTCGGAGTGGAAGAGGAATTAAAGTGAACACTTGATGCTGCAGGAGCTTACAGAGTGTCAAGCACCAGCCCACAATTCAACAGTGGATTTCATGTCTTACAACAGCGACACACTTTGCATGTCGCTCAGACAATACTAATACACCATAATGAGAACTGTGCCATTTCAGTTACAATAGAGTGTGGATTGTGTGTGTAGCGTATGTGTGTGTGTGTGTTGGTGTGTTTACATGTGTTTGTGTGGCGCCTTGTGGATGGAGCAAATATTTCCTTTGGTTTGAAGACTTGATGGCTCCATTTGGGCCAAGTTTACAAGTGGTATTAACGTTTTTGTCAATCTGACCACAGGTGGATGAGAAATGCACGTGTAAATGGGATCAGAAATGTTGTCAGCTTCTCCACTTTTGACCACTTCCTGAGGCAGTTCTAAACAAATTTGGTCAGATTGCATTTATACTGTGAATGCAATGTGAATGTTCAAGTGGTCAAATCTTTGTAAAGCGAAATCTTGGATCCTAAAATCTGACCTAAATCGCTACTTTCCCAAATCTAAAATGCATGATTTTTTTTTTAAAGAAAAGCTGACCCAAGGCAGGCCTGATAGACAAACTCACAACTTTAAGAATAAAGTCTATAGGTGTGTCCCAAATCGCATACTTGTGCACTATTCTACGCCATTTTGAAGTATAAATAGTGTAAGTAGTGCGTTCACACTGAAAACTCTACAAATAACAAGTGCACTTTAATTATCCGGATGATGCACTCATTCCACCGGTAATATGAAGTGTGGTATGATGGACACTTCAC
The DNA here is from genome assembly GCA_903798035.1 of Danio albolineatus. Classification (NCBI taxonomy): domain Eukaryota; kingdom Metazoa; phylum Chordata; class Actinopteri; order Cypriniformes; family Danionidae; genus Danio; species Danio albolineatus. Next base: position 3,850,844 of record CAIGQQ010037975.1, on the reverse strand, counting down.
GCACTCAACGACTGCAGCTTTGCGCACGTAGCGGAAGAAGCGGAGCTTTCAGGCACACATGTTGGATAACTTTATTGATATTGGATTGTGAAAGCTAAATTCTCCTAGGGGAGTGATTATAGCGCCTCCCGATGGTGAATGCGGTTATACTCATACCAGGTATTATTTGGTATTTTGTTCATTTATTTCACAAATTTGGCAACCATCAAACATCATCAGGAAAATGGTTTGTACTTCCGCTTAGTAAAAAAGTCATTAGTGTTCCATTTGGGACAGCACTACATACATATACTATGCTGTTGAGTGTGTAAGTGCATAAGTACATAATGCATAGTGTATAGTGTGTCATTTGGGACGCAGCTTAAGTCTCGCAATTCAGATTTTCTAGTTTTTTTCAATCAGAATTGTGATAAATAAAATAGCAGTTCTTCTGAAATTGGCTTAATTATTCAAATATCTCACAATTCTGAGGGAAAAAAACGTTTGAGGATTGAAACTTTTTCCTTGATAATATATCTCACGATTCCTCTTTTTCTGTTTTGTTTAGTGGGAAAAAAGTAAAATGTAAAAAAAAAAACTTAAATATCACTTACTGTTACCTCATTACATCCTTAGACTTTTGTGCTTTACTGGGTCCATTTAAAAAAAACAAAGACAAAGACACTTATTTAAAAATATCTGAGACCTGAAACCACTAATACTGACACAAGCCATGCCCGAGGCATTTGCTGAGGTTTTTTAGCCATAGTCATAGGTTAGACTTCATGTTTTTGGGTACAAGTGGACTGTGAATCCATCTAGTAATATAGTAAATTGTGTCAGTTTTACAAAATTAGATAAACAAATTAGGAAAAAATCCATACCTACATCTCTCACAGGTCTTTACACAAATAATTCAGAAGAGTGGTCGAAAGTGGACAACAAAGGCACATTAAATCAGCAGGTGTAAACTGTATAATGCATGTTATGACGAGGTATAAACAGGGCCTGTCTGTGAACTGGCAGGTTAATGGTTTAAAAGCGTCTCGGATTTGGTTTGATGAGAACTGAAATGAAACCGTTGAGGAGTTCAGGTTACTCCTCACACAAATAAAACAAAAGCACCTCTTAATCCAATTTCAAAAGTGTTTGTTTCCCTCTCTGTGTCTCTGTTGCCGGAGAGACGTACAAACCACTGGATCATCTTGTAATTGCCGTCAGGGATGAACAGCAATATTCATTTGATGAGTTTAAACAAGTCTATAATAGAAACCGATCCCTCATACTCCAAATCAGCTCATTTTGGACTTTTCTATTGACGTGGGGACAATTTATAAAGCGTTAAAATCCAATTACATCTGATTCTTATTTGAACGTATCGTGGCCGCACATGAAAGCGGGGCCGAAATGGTTGTTCTGTGAAGCAGAAAATTGAGACAGAAGTGATTTTGCACGAGCGCCAGCACAAACGCATTAAACACATCGAGACAAACAGAAGCCAAATAGCTTTTTTTGTTGTTGTTTTCTTTTCTTCTCCCTTTTGATAAAAGGTGCTTGAGTGAGTGAGTGAGTGAGCGAGCGAGCGTGTGTGTGCACTAGTTCAGTGATGCTGGAATAATCTCTTCTTGACTTTATGGACTTCAGTTGGAGGCAGACACCTGCACAGACGCTGTACATAAAACACATGCATTTATTTATGTGTGGACATCGTGGACGACCTCCGCTCATTTGCTCGGACCATGCTGATTCCCGCAGGATTCAGAAGATCTCCAAACTAACTTTGGCCGGTTTGTTCCAGATCCAGCCGTTTGCCGCTGCTTGCTACATGACTTTTTTTTCGGTGGCGATCAGCGAGATCAAATGGAAACAGAGGGGTCAGATGGTTATAATCCGTTTCTACAGCAACAGTTATTCAGCTATACACACACCTAAAGGCACTAGAGTCCAGCAGGAAATCAGAACAACACACATGAAAAGAAATAACAGCAATTACTGGCAATGGTTCTCGTGACACCTTTGCCAAGAGTAACACAAGCAAGCAAACGCTTCGGGGCAAGTAGTTATTGCATTCTCATGGGCTTTCAAGGGATAAACGGCGGCGTACGCATCAATCATTTTACAACAAGGTTCAAAATTAAGGTTCTAACTCTTTTTACATAGACTAGCACCTTATCACATCATAATATCACGGCTTATGATGATAGCAACCAGCGCTGCTTCTTGCCCTAGAGACATGCAGGTACTGCTTAAACTAGCAATGGCATGAGGTTTAGGAGAAATGATATGTGGTAGACGTTTTTTTTTTAATATAGAGTCATAACGGACACCTTCTTTCACACCTACAGGCTGTTTTTAATGAGTCGATAAAGCCGTTTATTGTACCATTCCACTTTTGCTCTTAAAAACATTTCGGTTCATACGGAACATTATACGTCTGGTTTATATTCCATTACAAAAGCCAGATTTAGAGCAAGTGTCAGGACAAACACTTATTTGAATGCTCGGAATGACTTGAATCTGCAGTTAATTTGTTTCATGTTGTCTTTGAAATGCGTTGGGTTGAGGATCGGTAGGTTTTTTGTGCTTCTGGGTTTATTGTGGGGTTGTTTTTCTGATGGAATAATGTAATATTTCAGAAGAGTTGATAGGGCAATGTATCTCTCTTCAAATGTTGCACTTACAAAAACTTGGACACGAGAATTGTGTGAGTGTGTGTGTGAGGGAGCATGTGAGTGGTTGTGTGTGTGTGTTAGAGACTGCAGTTGTTAGAAGTTGACGTTTTGTCTTACAACTAGCCTAAATAACCTTTGTGTGTGTGTGTGTGTGTGTGAGACAGAACGAGAGATCAAAAGGTAATAAAGAGGACGGTGTGAATGTGTGTGTTGTTTATGCAAGTTGTTTTCCATTGTTTAGTCTAGGCATTTTCTGTGTGAGTGTGTCAAAGAAACCCTTTTGTTTTGGAGGAAACAACAAAAGCATTTATTAGTGTTGGAAACAACCGATTACAATCATGTTTACCTTCAGCTGGAATGAATTCAACTTGAAAAAAGAAACTGTAAACTGAACAAACCATAACAAAGCTTATAATAATAATAATAATCATGATACAAAAAAAACAGCAAGCCTTTGATTCATATTTGTTACAGACACAACTCATATGTTCGGATATTGTGATCACTGTCAGATGAAAGCATATAGACGAAATCTAATAAGAGTATATAAAAATCATCTCCACCTCACTCTGACTTCCCATCTGCTTATGAAATGTTGCTCGGGTTTCCAGCGGCTGTCATCAAAAACAAGCTGTACTATTTTTTAATCTCGCAATCTCTTGTATGTTGCGCACTCCATCATCTCTTTCAAATGTATTATCATAGTGTCAGTTATCTGCGCAGTGTGTGAGAATCGAGCAGCTCAAAGATGAAGGAATTTGTATCAGAGGCTGAACTGATGCTGGAATGCTCTTATCTAATCATTTTTCCATGAAGACATTTCTACATACTGTATCAAACATCATTTCAGGACACTTTTTTAAGTGATACTAATCCAAGCAGTTTTTACATTGTGAGCAAGCTTTCGTGGGACAGCATACACTAAAAACTATGTAAAACTGTGTGTAAAATTAATGTGCACACGATATTATTTGTTCACAAAAGTATATGCTGATTTATCAAACACAGAAGCTGTTCATTTAATGAAATAATCTGCATATACTATCAACTAGGCATGGGTCGGTATACGATTCTGACGGTATGATAACCTTATCATATAAATATCACGGTTTCACGGTGTTGTGATTATGGCTCTAAAATATATTCTTTTTAAATGTCTGGCTAAAAAACAAAAACTTTTTCCTCTTTGAACACAATATATGTTATTTTGAGAAACATTTAAGTTATTTTGAGGCAGTAAACATGTCAGGCAAAATAATTCAAGTGAATCATTGACTTCTGCGGTCTTCATTTGTTTAAAAAAGACAGATGTCTTTACAATTTACACCTAAAAAACGAGGGAAAAAAATGTAAATAAAAAATCTAACACCTACCTTAGGAACGGTATAGCAGAAAATTTTGGCGGTATGAAAACCTTGACTTTTCCAAACCGTGGTATACCTTGAAAACGGTTATCGTCCCATGCCTACTATCAACCAACCTTTTTAAATGAGAGTTAAAATTCAAAGAGTGTCAATAACAAGTTGAATAGTATTTTTAAATGATTTATTTTATTCAGTTATGAAAAGGATGAAAAACTACTTTATTTCTTACATCAAAGTTCTTTATTCTATCTGAACTATACCTGATATACTATACTATACTATACCTGAAGAGGGCGACACAGTGGTTCAGTGATTAGCAATGTTGCCTCACAGCAGGAAACGTCACTGGTTCGAGTAAGTGCTGGGTCAGTTGGCATTTCTGTGTGGAGTTTGCATGTTCTCTCTGTGTTCACGTGGGTTTCCTCTGGGTGCTCTAGTTTCCCCCACTGTCCAAAGATACAGAGTGCAGGTGAATTGAATAAACTAAATTGGCCGTAGTGTATGTGTAAAAATGAGTGTGTATGGATGTTTCCCAGTACTGGGTTGCAGCTAGAAGGGGATCTGATGTGTAAAACATATGCTGGATAAGTTGGTGGTTCATTCCGCTGTGGCGACCCCTGATGAATAAACGGACTAAGCTGAAGGAACATTTATTTCAAACTTTAAAAAAGAAAACATTTGAATCAATGATCAGAATAACATTGGTCTTTAAACTGGAGTCACAGACATGAAGTAATTGCAGTGATCATGAAGTCTTTTTTAACGGGTGTCTGTTTAAGATATTTGGCATTTGTTTTGATGTGTGACTAGTTCCCATAAAAGAAAATAACTAATAGCTACAATTTTTTTAAACCATTTCGGAAATTTTAAGAAAAGGGATGAGTGGGCGCAGCCATTTGAATCAGTTTGGCTCGAGACTTCCGGTCTCATTAACTTCCATTCATTTTTAGACGTTAAAAACAGCTCATTACGCTGCTTGATGTTACACACTGATATTTTCATAGCATAATATGTCGCCTCACAGCAAGAAGGTCTCTAGTTCGAGCCTTGGCTGGATCAGTTGGCGTTTCTGTGTGGAGTTTGCATGTTCTCCCCGTGTTTGCTTGGGTTTCCTCCGGGAGCTCCCGTTTCCCCCACAGTCCAAAGACATGCGGTACAGGTGAATTGGGTATAGGCTAAATTGTCCGTAGTGTATGAGTGTGTATGGATGTTTCCCAGAGATGGGTTGCAGCTGGAAGGGCATCCGCTGCATAAAACAGATGCTGGATAAGTTGGCGGTTCATTACGCTGGCGACCCCTGATTAATAAAGGGACTAAGCCAAAAAGAAAATGAATGAATGAATGAGGCAAAGAAACAACAAAAGTCAATGTTTCTTTGATTCATTAGCTATACAGTATATATTTAACATCTGTTACCTGTACCTACTGACTTTCACAGAAAAAAAAACAAATACAATGGAAGTCAATGGTTACAGGTTTCCAGTTTACTTCAAGATATCTTCTTTTGTGTGAAGTAAAAAAGACAAAACGGTTTAGAACAGTTAAAGGTTGAGTAAATGATGACCATTTTCATTTTTTGAGTGAACTTTCCATTTAAAAAGGAAAATTATTTAAATAAATTTGTTCATTTTAAAGCGAGATGCTAATAGTTTAATCCTATGCAATGATTTATGTTTAGCTAATAGTGCGCGCAGCAGACCCGGAGATTGGCTGAATATATTAAGCTGTGGTAAAACCTGGTTAAAACCCAAGTGTTTAACTCTATAGGGACTTAAATATACATATATACATTTAATACTCATTCATTCATTTATTTTCTTTTCGGCTTAGTCCCTTTATTAATCTGGGGTCGCCACAGCGGAATGAACCGCCAACTTATTTGTTTTACGCAGCGGATGCCCTTCCAGCTGCAACCCATCTCTGGGAAACATCCATACACACACATTCACACTCATACACTACGGACAATTTAGCCTACCCAATTCACCTATACCACGTCTTTGGACTTGTGAGGGAAACCGGAGCACCCACAGGGAGAATATGCAAACTCCACACAGAAATGCAGAACTGGCCCAGCCGAGACTCGAACCAGCGACCTTCTTGCTGTGAGGCGAATGTGCTACTCACTACGCCACCGTGTCACCATATTTTAATACTGTACAAAAAAATACATGTTTCAGGCTATTTCATATATTTGTATGTTGTACAAATACATCATACATTGTATGTTGTAACGTAACAGTAAATAAATTTTAAAAAAAAATTAAAAATCAGAAACACAAAAGCAAAGCACACTCCTTCATATTGTTTTATAATTGTACCTGAATTTTTTTGCGCGACATCATTCAGTTGACTTTTTTTTTTTTTTTTTCTCAGAGCTGCTGCTATCGTCAAGAGGCATTGAATAGGGCAAGTTAAACAAAAATGCACCAATTGCAACTTATTAAAATGCAAGTTTAAAAAAAAAAAAGGTTGGTATAAAGTTAAAGAGGACATGAATACACGGAAATTAGAGAAGTCTAATCAGCAAAACAAGTGAGTATACCGAGGTTATACGTAATTATTGGTCCTCAGAAGTCTTAATACCCAAACAGCTCGTGAAAAAAAGTAGGCATACCGAGTATACTTGCATATAGCCCCGACTACACCACTGCTTGTTTGTAATACCTAGTTATTTCTCCCATAGGCAACTGAATCAGAAGTTCTAAAACAAGCGCAAAAACAAGCCCACTTCGGCATTGAAGAATAAGGTCAATACCTCAGCTTTTAAGGAAATGTATTAATTTAAGGATATTTTACCAAAAAATTAATTTACTCACTGTCAAGGTGTTCCAATTTTATTTAACACAATAAATATATATATTTATATAAAATATAAATATAAAATATAAATATGCTATAAGAGTAAAGTAAACTATAACAATTTTCATTTTGTGTGAACTATCCCTTAATTGACCACTGTCTGACAGCAGAATCATGAAAGGAAAAAAAAGTGTAAATGAGAATATTTTTCTGGGGTGGAAAGGGTGTATCTGGATTAAAACACTAGGCCTGATAAAGATACAATGATTAATTGACACTAATTAGCACGTGACATATCACCTTTCAACATTTTGTGTGACAACTTTAATAGCTCTTAAATATTTTTTAAGGCAGCCTGCAAAACTTAACCTAGTAGATGTGACCTGCTTTACAGAATAAGGAAGTTACGAGTAAAAATGATAAGTGACCACAGCCCATCACAATCGCCCTAAAGCTTGAGCTCGAACATTTACAGGGGGAGATAGCGAGCGTGAGTTCGTTCGTTAGTGTGCCGCCAAAACAATTGATCTTTCTGTTGACCACACTTAATGGTCACTCAGAACAATAAGTAGGCTAGAACAGATGTTGCCCTAGGCTACGTTTGATTTTTTTTTCACATCTAATCAGGGTTGCGTTTGATTCCGCTCGACGTGTCGAGACATAAACTCGTACATGTTCCATTAATTACTGTGAGTAAACCGTCTGAACACACGGCAACAATAACGCGACTGATGCTCCAGACACCCGCTCCTTTCTGCTACCGGAGAGCAGACGCTGACTTCATCTGCTGTGGGAAAAGGACAAAGACGCCTCGTTAAATCAAACGATAAAGCTAATGAGTAAAATCTCCCGTGTTCAACAAAGTAGAGCAGGATAATGGTGTAGACAGACTCAGCACCTGAACATCTGTTTGTGATATGATTAATAGTTCATCTAGGAAAACCTCAGTTAGTGGTTTCTTCCAAATTGCCATATTTATTTGGATGAATTCAAAGGGAGTCTGTTAGCATTATTATTCATATGGCAGTTACTCACTCACTGGCTGACGCAGGAAATCAGACAGAAGATCACAATCTGGAGGTAGGCCTGACCATCTTTACTTGTAGACTGTCAGTTCTGGTTTTAATTCAGTTTCCTCTTCTCCTTTCTCCATTGTCTGATCAAAATAAATACCACATTATTAGTTCTATAAAAGCATAAAAACTATTTGTTTATGTGAACGAGTCAGGCGACGTGCAGTGGGTAGCCCTGTTGCCTCACAGTAAGAAGGCTGGGTCAGTTGGCATTTCTGTGTGGAGTTTGCATGTTCTCCCTGTGTTTGCGTGGGTTTCCTCAGGTGCTCTGGTATCCCCCACAAGTCCAAAAAAATGCGGTACAGGTGAAATGGGTAAGCAAAAATTGTCCATAGTGTGTGAGTGTGAATGAGAGTGTATGGGTGTTTCCCAGTGATGAGTTGCAGCTGAAAGGTCATCCGCTGCGTAAAACATATGCTGGATAAGATGGCGGATCATTCCGATGTGGTGACCACACATTACTAAAGGGACTAAGCCGAAAAGAAAATGAAGGATACAATGTAACTATTGCTAATTTAAATCTAAGAATACAAATAAAGATAAACAGTGTATCTATGGACTATTTTAGGGATGTAAACAATAACAATGGTTCCAATGTATTTCCTGTATTTCCTTTTCATTTTTCAAAGCTTCCAAGAATCCAAAAAGCTCCACATATCGATAAATAATGTTATGTCAGCTATTTTAACATGAAGATATGATTAAATGGCTTCTTAATACAGTTATGAAATAGTTTAGTAACAAGCAGGAAATGTTCATGGGCCAGTGACATCGGCACGTTGAAATGGTCTATAATTGCACACTTTCCTGCTACACTATTATAATTAAAGGTGAAGCTTCTTGTTTATTCCCAAAGACAATTTTAGTGAAAAGACCCTTCAAAGAACTTTTAAATAAAGAAGCATGTAACCTGAAATAAGAAGGTTCCTTGGCAACTACAGTGTTCAAAAAAGTTCTAATAAATTGAGAAATAACCTTTATCAATTAGACAACACAAGTACATGCAGATTCTCACAACGCATGATAATTCAGAAACCCGTTGCTAATGTGCAATGTGCCAAGAGACCCAAAAAGTGACAAACCCGGTTGCTTCCTGTTTAGAGTCAGTGGTGTGTCTGAGATCTAGAGGTGAGTTTTTTGTTTATGTTAATCACAATTTGATGTCCTCCTATACATTTTGGTTGTGGTCTGTATTTGGAGGGTGTTTTTATATTTGCATGTGTTGTGCGAATTTGCTTGTACATGTGTTGTGATTATGTTTTCTCAACTATTTAGTTTTTTCTATTTGCGTGCATCTTTTTAACATGCACCAGATTTGAGTTCTCAGCCATTGTAGTTAAAGGTTCTTTATGGATCCATCAACGCTATGATGGATGCAATGATGCCTTCTGCTACTGAGAAACCCTTTTCACATTTTCGGGTTTCTCAGTAGCAGAAGGCATCATAGTTAGGTAAACTTATAGAGCGCAGTGAATCGGACAGTATTCTATTCTATTTGATGAAATAATTAAAAATAAAAATGCCATGATGGTTATCAACACTTTCAGAAAAAGGAAAAAAAAAATGTGTGAGACTGATGATGGCAGCCAGAGGAGAGAATAGCGTCAAATTTACTCTCTGTAACACTTTATTTCGACAGTCCATTTGAATATTAGTAGACTGTCTACTTAATATATTTTGGTACAGACATTTAACTGACTATAAGAAACTGCAAATACATGTCAACTTACACTAACCAACCCTAACCCCAACCTAACAGTCTACTTATAATCTAATGAGAATCAGTTGTAATGTAACTTAAATTCAACAAAAGGACCATCAAAATAAAGTGTGACCTTACTCTCAACCCCATAGACACCCCACCTCACACAAGCGGTGTTTTGTTTTTTTGTCATTTGATGCAAAGATGATATAATACATACATACATGCATATATACCTTAGTTTTTAATCAGTTTTTTTCAAGGATTTAAGATTATGATGACCATTAAACGCATCATAACAGTCTTGTGAAAAGGTTCCATAAAGAATACTTGTATTTATGAGTGTATACATAAGGAGTGTCCAAACTCCATCCTGGAGGGCCGGTGTCCTGCTGAGTTTTGCTCCAACTTGCTTCAACACACCTGCCAGGAAGTTTCTAGTATGTCAAGTAAGAGCTTGGTTAATTAGCTGGTTCAGATGCGTTTGATTAGGGTTGGAGCTAAATTCTCCAGGACACTGGCCCTAAAGGATTAAGTTTGGACACTCCTGGTATAGATAGTAGGCTATGTGGAAAAAAAATCTTATTTTGTTTTGTACACCAATATACTCTGAGATGTACGCTCTTACCTTTCGCAATGATTCTGGTGTGTATCAAATGAGCATTTTAGTATTCCATGAAGCCTCAGGAGTGAAATTATGAATCAACACAATGATGAAGCAACACAACATGACGAAGTGACACAACTGGTACTGGTAGGTCATGTGTTAATGAAAGCATGCTACACACAAATTCCATTCTTACTACAGAACAGACTTTTTGAATTGCCATGAAGTAATTTATAATTTAAATGTAGCACAGTTTTGCAGGCACCAAAATAATTATTCTGGCCAGCTTTGTTTAGATAATGTAATGTAAAGAGAAAATATACCTTAAATAATAACATAAAGTTTAAAAAATGATTTACTCCTGCTAATGTCATCTCATATACGTGATTTTTAAGAATTTTAAGCCTCAGTGCTTTCTTTTCTTTATCAAACACTGAAATTTAATATTGACAAACCCAAACTGTAATTATATAGTATCGTGTTCCCTCTTGTGATGTTCATCTGATTATAATGATTTCTCAAACAAACAAAAGAAACAAAAACAAAACAAAAAAAAGCTAAATTTAATTCTGAGGCAGGGCTTGTTGTTTGAGAATTGATTTGATCATTGAATAGTTGTTGTTTGCTATTGGCCAAAGCAGGCTATTCCGCCGCCCTCATACCTTAAACAAATCATCAGATAATAGTTACTGTTGCAAAAGTGAGGGTAATGTATTTAGATTGAAGAATGAAAAGACGCATTCATTTTTAATAAAAATAAAGATTTAAAAAGCTAACTGAATGATTTACACAGATAAATCACTTATAACAAACATCATGGCACGGTGGCTCAGTGGTTAGCATTGTCTCCTCACAGCAAGAATGTCGCTGGATCGTGTCCCGGTTGGACCAGTTGGCTTTTCTGTGTTGAGTTTACATGTTCTCCCCTTGTTCATGCGGGTTTCCTCCGGGTACTCACAGAACTGGGTTGTGTCTGTGATAAAAAAAAGGGCATTCGCTGCGTAAAACATATGCTGGAATAGTTGGTGGTTCGTTTTGCTGTGCCGACCCCTGATAAATAAAGGACCAATGAATGAAAATAAATGAACGAATAACATTACAATAATACATGAACAAAAATAAAAGAATAAAAAAAATCTATTTTAATTTCAACTTGGTTTGAAAAATGGTCCTGGGTTTTCTTTTGTGTCAGACATAGCAGAAAGACGGTCATGCTGGTTTTGAATGATCTAATATAGTGTTGTCCAAAATATCGATACATCAATTAATATTGATATCGATACTGAAATATTTAAAATGATACAGTCTTGCTTTTGATTAACATCTACCAGCTTTGCCCTCTCTTTTTACCAGCAGGGAGTTAAATGACAATGGATATTACCTTATTTTATCATTTATTAACATGCAGATATGATTACAATATAACAGTTTAACAAATACTACAGAACAAAATCAGCATGCTCTTTTACATGTCTCTTTTGTCTTTTTTCCATTTTATTAAAGCTTTTATCTGAACCATGGATGATACTTTGGCTGGAACAAAAGCTTTCAACTTTCTATATCTGGCATACTTTGGAATAATGATAAAAAGTACACCTTTGCAAAAATGATATTGCTGTTATTAATATTGTCACTTTTTGCTAAATCTCTAAAGTTAAAATTGGTAACCTCATCAATAATATTAAGATGATTTAATCTTTTGTTTCATTGCTAAGACTAAGATAAGACTAAGATTCATTGCTAAGATTAAGATAAGATTGCACTAACATTGTTTTTACTAGTAATTTGTTGACTTTTGGATTAATTTTAGGATTGCTAAAATTAACTTTTACTTGAAAATGTGAAAACATTACATGGTTTAGTTGATTTTTTTCTTTTTACTTCTTTTGTATACTTTTACTGTTGTGGAATTCCTTGTGGTATCGAAAATGATATAGAATATCGATATTTTTCGAGTATCGAGTATCATATTTTCGAGTATTGTATCAAAGTTGGAAATTCCAGTATCGTGAACTAATCTAATACAAGTAAAGAATGATCGAATTTTAACCACTCTGCAAATGAACCATTTTAATATCTTAAAGTTTGCAAGTGTGACAGCCACATTATTTGCCTCATCAAGCTACAGAAGACAGGATTAGATTACATAAACACCTTCTGATCTGATCACCTTCTGATCATGTACTGAGTTGTGGTTGCTTAATACTGTTACATCATTTAATCAGCAGTGCATTAGTGAGAAAAGTGAGATTAATGTTCTGCCTTCCCATGCAGTAAAAAACATATTAAACATCTATAGTTAATAAATTCTATTTCTAGTCCATCATATTTGGCTTTTTTTTTTCAATTACAATTCAACAATTAAAATACTCATGCATTAGGGTGCAGTTTAACCTTACGATCACCAGGTGTCCCTGTTTCGTCTGTTGGACATTCAGATTAATAATAACTGCAGATATTTTTTTTTGCTAATCCATAAATGAATCCCACAGTGGTTGTTGTATAAGAGGGGGTGTGGAGGGCTTGGATTACACCATTTGGATTGAGTCTAGTAGGTTATGATATAATCTCCATGTGAAACAAGCACATTGATGGCACAGACACATGTTTTCACAGAAGTACTGAAGCCAGGTGCATTAACATTCTTAAGCTTTCATTGACAATTCATATCTGATCTGTATATAGAAACTCATGTAATTAATCTTCTAATTCTTATGAATGTATTTCAAATAGTCTTAATATTCTACATACTGTATATATTTTGGAAAATCATATATTAAATGAATTCGAAATATTTGAAAAACAAGTATTCACAACTCACTTGAAGGTTTATTTAACTTAAATGTTTGCTTTCGGTAAACTGATCAAGCTGTTTAAAATAAGAAACACTTATGTTTTAATAAAAACAGATGATGCCCTTGCATTAACAAACACAAGTGCTGGACTTCTGGAGAATTTAAACAAATTATTAGTTTCCATTATAAGATACAGATGGATTTATTTCAGGTTTTTCAGGCACTTATGTTGTTATTTCCTCGCACTCACATTGATCCAAATCTGTGATGTTCCTCAGTAAAAATTAGGGTGGGGAGAGGGAAGGGTTTGTTCTGATTTGTTCTTATCTGTTTTGTTTTGTTCTGTTCTGTTGTGTGTTTTGTTTCTGTCATCATTTACTCACACTCATGTTGACTAAACCTGTAATCTTTCTCAGTACAATGTAGATTTTTTTTTTTTAATTCAAAGACTACCATTAAGAAAACGAATACTCTTGACTCCAGAAGATACATTGAGATTTTATTAGATGAAGATTTTCCCAAAGACTGTGTGATGACAGGATTCAGTGGTATTTAAAAAAATATATATATATATATATATTTATTTATTTTATTTTATTTTTTCATTTACTTTTTAAAATAATCATGGATTTCAATTTTGGTTCCTGCAACACATTTTTAAAAAGTTGGAACGGTATAGGATTTACCACTTTGTAATGTTGTCATTCCTTTTCACAACACTTAAAAGATGTTTAGGGATTGCAGACAGCAAGTAACAAAGTGTTTCAGGTGTCATTTTGTCCTGCTCTTCCTGCAAACAAGTCTTAAGGTGGGCAACAGTACGGGTCGTTTAGATATCAGATATTGTTGACATTGTAAGACATTGTTGTCTCTTCTGAATGGGAAGGGGAAAATTATTATACAGTGTGTGAATAAATGCCAACATTTTGGTCTGCTTCACAGAAGAAAGGTCATACTGTACAAGATTGGGGAATATATATATTCATATTCATATTTTGGAGCAGTGTCTCTGTTTTGGCTTTGTTTTCTTTATATTTGCTTTTTAAGAGGAGTTTGAAGTTGGAGTTTGCAAGTCTGATTTAAATCAGGTTCACAGAGGACAGAACAAGAAGCATGACTCTGTCTTTTTTTAATTCAACTAGATACTTCCTGATCTTTGCTGAACTTTCAGAGGAAACATTTCCACCCACTTCATATTGCTCGGTGCTATAACTGTCGGCTTCCATGCTGCCAGGATTGCCGTGGTTTCCGTCTTGACTCAGTGAAATGAGGGGAATCTGTTATGCGAATTTAAAGTGTGTGAATAAGGCCCACCCACTCACCCCATATGGCCCAATCAGAAATAATCTTCCAGTGTAACTTTGTTAGCATAAATTAGCATCCATTAGCATACCCAGAATGATTAGTCATGTAGGCGACATGCTGCGTGCGACTTAAAATACTTCTCCAAAAAGCGATTACTTGATTCACCTCAAAGCAGAATCATTCCCACACACTCATTAGCGCCTTCAGTAGCCTCATTACTCTGGGTAAGCGCTTTCCCGAAAGCTCAAATCATGCCATTTTTCACACTGAGAATTAACCTTGCCTTCGCACCCTGCTCCAGATGATTTTGTTTTTCTCTGCAATTTTCCAAAATGACCGTAAACACTAGACTGTGAATGTGTCATTACTGGAGGGAGATGAGATTAGCTGTGTAATGCTTGGCAATGGCTGGAGAGGGACTGAAGTGGGGAAAAACCAAAGAGCTAATCCAGCGCTAATGATATTAATAACTGTCCAATCGCATTCATCGCCTGTGGCCACTTCATATTTCGGGGCGACATCATCACCATTCTTGTCCCCTCTATTGCAGGCTAAATGTGGCGAGCATGTGAGCCGTCAGTCATACGTCCAGTCTATATACGGCAAAGAGCGTTTCATTAGTCAATGTGTATCGAGGCAAAAAAAAAATATGACTGAAATGTTTCGCTCGCCAACTGCGGAGAAGTTGTCACACTCAGATTTGCCTTCTTTTCCAGTTTTAACCCTCTAGACATCTCAACTCCCACTCTCTCTACACCCTCCCCACTTGCTTTATGCATAATCCATTTTTTTAAGGCTGCATCTGCACAGCTCTCAACAGATGGATGGTATATATAGACATACAGGCACTATCAAAGCTCATAGTGAGCACAAATTTACACAGACTATCAGATAACTTCAATTAAATGTAAAAATGCAAATGGGTTGAGAAGGGGTTAATCTTATTTCACTCCTAAATTAAAATTCTGTCTTCTAACATCACTTTATGGGATTTCTCTTCCATTGAAAGTCTTTTTCCATCCAAAATTATGTATCAAGAAGATGTACCTGAAAAGATTGATCTTTTTCAATGCAAGTAAATTAAGTGGTTTAGTCCTAAACATCGGAACAGACACGTTTGCTTTATACATTAAAGGGATTTAATTATTGCATTTATTATATGGATAGTTCACCCACAGAATATTCTGTCATCATTTAATCACCCTTTACTTGACCCAAACCTGTTTGAACAAGTAAAGGTTTGGAAATCGATGGTCACAGGGTTTTCTTCAGTATATCTTATTTAGAGTTAAACAGAAGAAACTCCTTAAGGTTTGGAACCACTTGAAGAATGTCAGGAATGATTAACTGATAATCAGTCATTCATTTTCTTTTCGGCTTAGTCCCTTTATTAATCTGGGGTCGCCACAGCGGAATGAACCACCAACTTATCCAGCATATGTTTTACACAGTGGATGCCCTTCCAGCCACAACCCATCACTGGGAAACATCCATGTCTTTGGACTGCTGGGGAAACCGGAGCACCCGGAGGAAACTCACGCCAATACGGGGAGAACATGCAAACTCCACACAGAAATGCCACCTGACACAGCTGAGGCTCGAACCAGCGACGTTTTTGTTGTGAGGCGAAAGCACTACCCACTGCGTCGCCCTGATTAACTGATATACAAAAACAAATGCTCTTTCTTTGTTTGAGATTCAACAAGAAACAAAGCTTGTTGTTGTGCATCCAGCACATTCATGTTTCATTCATGTTCGCTGATCAGTATTTTTATGTAAATAAAAGGCTAAATTAAATCTCTGCGTCATATAAAGTGATCATGTCTCTTCAGGAGACTTGGAATAAAATCAACATTTTTTTATTCTTAATTTTGTTTATGACTGCTTTTGAACTGTTTCTTTTTAAAGTAGACTTTAAAAGGAAAGACAGACTTGAAATCTTTCAGACTTGATAAAATATATCTTCCTTTTTGAAAATGAAGGAAAGTAATCTTCAAAACACAAAAAATGATGGTGAGTAAATGATGACCAGACTTTTTTGTAAGGTCACACTTTATTTTGATGGTCCGTTTGTTGAATTTAAGTTACATTGCAAGTAATTCTCATTAGAATATAAGTAGACTGTTGGGGTTAGGGTTGTGGTTAGGGATAGGGTTAGTGTAAGTTGACGTGTACTTGCAAAGTTTCTTATAGTCAGTTAAATGTCTGTTGAATGTCGGTATCAACAGATAAATAGACAGTCTACTAATACTCAAATGGACCATCGAAATAAGGTGTTACCTTTTGTAATGATCTGAACCAGTGGTTCTCAAACTTTTTTCACCATGTACCACCCTTAGAAAAAAATTGTCCCTTCAAGTACCACCGTAATGACCAGTATTGAAACATAGTACAGCACTGCACAGGTCGAAAACATGGCAGATTAATTCTGCCTCATTATTATGAGTATTTATTATTGTCAGCCACTTTGAACATTCTAAATAGTTTGAGCATTAGCACTGTACTGTGCTTACAGGTAAAAAATAAATAAATAAATAAATAAATAAACATTCATTCATTTTCTTTAGGCTTAGTCCCTAAATAAATAAATCAATGGCACTGTACTTAAGAAGTAAAAATAAAAATAAAAAGTATTATCATAAAGCAGCCTATTCATCAAGTTCCTTGGACCTCATAAATATAGGCTATATGTCAACATATTCATAAATAAACTATTTTTTTAAATAAATGTTGCATGTATATACAGTATGACTTATTTGTATGTCTTTAAAATCTAAACATTAACTCATATTTTAAATATATGAATTGGATTTACACATTAGATCTGCTTACAGCGCATTAGAGTAGGCTTTGTGTGTCAGAAAAGCAAGTGTTTAAACTATAATTGTCAACATTGGGATATAAAAAAGAAAGATACGTCCCCAACCAATATTACAATGTTACAAATATTGCTTCAAATGATATAATGCATAACAAACATTAGAAAATTGGAAATAAAAAGTTAAGCCTATTAAAATTAATTTACTGATCACGTCAATGTTATCGTGCACATCAAAGGGTTAAAAGTGTGTTCATTTTTTTATTTAATTATTCAACAATTTCTCCTAGTACCCCTAGAAGGAAGCCCGCGTACCACTAGTGGTACACGTACCACAGTTTGAGAACCACTGATCTAAACTTTAAAAAAATATTTATTTTCATTTTTTTTCTATTAAATTCTAAAAGTTTTATGTAAAAACTTTTAGCATTTTCTTTTAAATCTTAGTTAGTCACTCTATTTGTTGGTCAGTAAATGAACTACAGCACAGCAGTATATGAAGCTTAAGCATTAGCACATTATGCAAGCACGAATATGCTCCTCGACCTGAACTGAACTAATACCATAATCATTAATGGGCCAAAATCAGTCCTCTGTGAAATATGCTGATAGCATTTCCAATCATGCATCTTTTGTTCTGTTATAACTGGATAGCATTACGTAATCATGTATTATATTTTCAGAACCCTTTCATCATGAATCTCAAAATCTGGTTATTTGGGTATTAAAGTCAAAGAAACGTATTGGTTAATATGTCATACAAAAAGAGTTAGGCAAATAGATAAAGTTAACAATTTATTCTGTTATTTCTATAATTAAAACAGGAATAACAAGTAAACTGATAAATATCTTTTTTATGTGATTATTTATTTATTTATTTATTAATTTTTTATTGTGAGCTTGAAATTTGTACAGTTTGGTGCAAGTGGATTTAAGTTAGCAAGTGAATAATATGACCAATATTAAATAATAATATATTTTTTAAAAAATTGATGAGGACAAAGGGATAGTTCACCCAAAAATAAATTTTACTCATCTCTAAAAACAAAAACAAAGACATTTTGAAGAACGTTGGGTGTCAGAAGTTGATGACATCCATAGTTGAAACAAATACTTTAGCAGCTATATGAGTTGTTTTAGTTTGTGTCCTTCAGCTCTTGGATCATTGGGTTGGGTTACTCTGGATATCAGATGTCCTAACCTAATAGAATAATTAGACAAACCAAGGGACATGGATTATTCCTAACTAATGCCAGACCTCGTCCTTAAACCACCCAGGGCACAATGCACACAAATACAAACAATTAAACAAATTCTTAAATTCTTTTTATTAAACAATAGAACAAATATAACAAGTACCCATATTTTGCTAATTAGTTAGTCTTTTTTCTTGCCATGGGACTGTATGTGCAGACGGAGGTGCATTTCCTGTATGTTCGGGTATGCTTTCGTAGAAGGGCAGCTGGCTTGGGTCAGTGCCCTCATCAGGGTGATGGAAAGAAGCTGAGCTCTTAAGACTTTCTTAAACTAATTGTATTGCACTGTCCCTTGACTTGTTCATTAACCTTTCAGTGACCAAAAGCAATTACGAAATCTAATTAGACTTTCTGTCTGTCACGACATCTGTTTTGTTACTGTAGAGAAAGCACACGTATGCAATCTTCCTTTTAATTACGCATTTTCAGTGCATATTTATGTATTTATCTCCACTGCCAGTGAATTAAGTGGGTGTACACTAAAAGGTTTACTTTAATTTTGTTAATTGAGTTACAGGTTGGAATAAATAAGTCTCATTTCACAAAAATCCTGAACCAGTGTTCATAACAAAGAAAGAACTTGTAAAATTTAAGTTTGAAGCCTGCAAAAACACTAAATAATAAGTTATTTAGTAGAAGAATATTTTTCCAGATTGTTTAAATTCTTTTTGTACTAAGAAAACAATATATCATCTGTTGCACTGCTGTCAGAACATTGTTGTAGAACCTTTATGTGTAAGTCTAAAGCATTTTACATGCAACTCCTATTTGCGTCACACAGTATGCATGATTGCAAACCAAGCATCTTCATTATGTTTCACAAAATATACATTGCTACTTTCAATCTACCCACATTCACAGATGATCTGAGCACACACCTTCAAAATGCAGGTCGACATAAGCAGTGGATTTTATAATGGCCTTTCCAGCATGTCTAAATTCCTTCAAGTTACATTAAATATTGCTCAGTAATTTTATCCGACTGAATATCTTTGACTTATGGCAAGGAAGACCCAGTTCTCTGAGGAATCCTCTCAAAATTCAAGACTGACCGACTCTGCTAACCTTCAGCTTAAGACTTGAGATGGTTTATCTTGAGCTTAAATTCATAGTAGCCATTCAGTCAGAGATCTGTATCAACTTTGGCCAATATGCTTCCCTGCAATCGTAATAACATTACAGTGCCATTGCATATGCTTAAAATGCCAAACAACCTTTGTCCGGTGACGTGGTTTACTTCATTAAGCTGAGGTCATTTTAATTTGGCAGGCACAAATGTGGCTTCAGATTATGAGATATGGATCTACAGGACAACAGTGAACACATGACACAGAAGAAAATTGTCCAATTTGTGACGTAGCAACATATTTTCTCTAAATAATTTTATTATTATTTTTTATTATTAATTTAATGCATTAAAAAAATAACTATAAATTTAATTGATAAAAAGGGATTATAAGTATATTTATGAGCACAGTATTTCTGTTTCAAATAAATGCTGTTCATTTTCCTTAATATTAAGATCCCAAAAGTGTCTTAAAGGTGACAATGGAATAAATTTTCACTTTTGTAGATATTTTTGTGTTTAGTAAAATTTTTGCTGTGTTTACCAGCTCAGTCAACCTGAAAAGCTTTTTTTAATAATTTCTCTGTGTATATTTGGCTTATTGGACCTGTTTGAATTTCGTGCCGATTTATACGTAGCTTTTTTTTTTTTTTTTGTGTCCGCCTTCAAGCAAACTATGTACTCTGCCCTCCTCCCCAACTGTTTTTGGCCTGCACTCTGCTGTGTGTTTGGAAGTAAATTTCGGAGGCTCACAAGTGCCCTTACACAGAATCCCAGCTTCAGAAGAAGCAACAACTCAATTAGTTTTAAATATGTTTAGTTTTATATATCTAGAGAATATAGCAAAATCTTTGCTTTGTGTACAAAACTTTTTTTTTCCGCAAGAATGCTTTACAAGATTGGGTAGAACAAAGCTGGGCCTACATCAAAATTGCATTTAAAGGATGGAAATGTTTTAGAAAATGATTAGAGGGGCTCACCTCCTCTGACAAGTGTTCAAGTAAGAGTTGTTTGTTCGTGTGACAGACAGTCCCATATAAGCTTAACCAATGCACACAGCCTGACCCGGAAAGACCCATGATTAGTTCACCTTCTGAATCTTCGAGTTTTTGAGTCATTCATTCATCACGTGACCGCATGTAAAGAGACAAACAACTCAAAACCCAATTGACCAAAAAAAAATTAACAAATCAAATCTTTTGTGGCTCTGACCGCATATGATTGGCTGATGTCTTTCCTGTGATGAGCGAACGACTTGAACCAGAATTTTGCTGTGATTGGAGAAAATTGCTGTGGTTGAATCCCACATGAACACGGGGAGAACATGCTAACTCCACACAGAAATTCCACCTGGCCTTCTTGCTGTGAGGTGACAGTGCTAACCACTGAGCCACCTTGCCACCATTTGTTTTCAACACTGATAATCATCACGTGACAATAAAGACTGGAGTAATTATATCGAAAGTCACTGAAATCATGTGGATGAAATTCATTACAGAATATGTTAAGTATTCTTTTGATGTTATAAAAAAAATGCCACTTTGAGCCTAAAAGATTCAAAATACTTAAAATCAGAAAAGTATTGGTGTGAAATGTTTAAACAAAAGGCAGAAACTAAAGTGCACTTCTAATTGAAAGCAACACTTATTAACTTTTTCTTGTTTAATACTATAAATCTGCTTTCTTTAAAGTAATATACTGAACGAAGTGCTATATAAAAAATGTGATAAGACTTTACTTGACCGAAGTGCCAGAACTTACAGAATTGCTCAAATGTAGTTAGTATTATCAGATGCTTTGTCGACTGCTGTTTTCTCTGTGCTGACATCTCTCTTTATGAAATGGAAAACATGCAGAACATATTTTACCTATACACTAAATGCTGCATTTAGCAGCGTGGGTGGCATCGGCATGTTACCTTTTTACTTCTAAACATAGAACAAAAATAGAATTTCAGCATGAATATAACAGGGCCTTTTTCAAAACACTCTGACAGCTGGTCAGTTTGTCACGATGCTAATAAAGAGTACAGTAATAAAACCATTTGCAATGGAATGAAGAACATTTGTCTGAGATTCAATCGGCGTGACTTCCATTTATGTGGACTCAAAACACAAGTGCAGTTCTTTTCTTGTTATTGACCAGCATTTCTAGTCATGCCTACTCATCCCTGACATCCAAAACAATAGTTTGCTAGGTGTGTTTCTTCTCTCTTCAAAGTAATCCAGTCAACAGGCATTGCAGCTCTCCTAGTGAGAAACAATAGCATGCGTCATTGTCTTGGAATCCTGCCGAAGCGTTGTCCATTGATTCAGAGTTTCAGTTTTACAGTCAACATTTGATTATGGCACATGTCAAAGGCTTAAAATGGCCAAAATTGGTTGTTTAGTTTCAAGACTCAATAATAAGCTTCGAAATATTCATCTGATGTAAAATAATGCTTAGTTCGTAGCCTTACGCAGCTGCTGCAGCTTCAGGAACAGATTTGTGACTCTATCAGCAGTGAAACACGTCCTTTGATTAGCGCTCAGGATGGTGAACATATTTCTTCTCCTGCCTGACAGTTTTTCAACAGGTCTCTCTCTTCACTTTAAACGGCACATTGTGGCCATCTGGAAATAATTACACAGTCTATTATTCAGATCTGTGAGATTGCTGTGGATTCCAACAAAAGAGCACAATAAATATCCAACTGCGCCGACTCTCTACTCTTGATTTCCTTTGTTCGGAATGACGCACACGTTCAAAAACTGCACTTTTCCTTGAACTAAAAGGAAAGAACATTGCGCAAAGAAATGAATAACTGCTTGATCGGGTCAGAAATGAATAACTGCTTGATCGGGTCAGCGTTCGCGAGGAACAGTGAATGATGATTTTGATTGCTGAGGTTTTGGGAGGCCTTCGATGATTGATATTTTCAATCACAATATTTCTTTGGGTCAGTTGGGGACGAATGTGATGCCCTGGCTTGACTGGAAAAAAAAAATAGAAGTCCATTACACAACCGTTAAAGCCCCATAACAAAAACGACTTACTGAGGTCCAGATTTAAAACTGGCACATCTCTTTATCTTGCCTTTGTATTTATAAACTATCAGTCAATCACTTATTCCACAGGGCTGTTCTTTGCTAATTCATTTAGTGCACTCTTTATGTTGTGATTCGCCCAGTAATCTTCTGAAGGTCAGTAAATCAGCTCAGTGAAGTGGTCAGTCTGTCCTTATGTGACTCTGAGTGATGTCACTTCTTTAGTTGAAGATGAGTGCAGCAGATGCAGGTTTACATGATTGGGGCCAAACTAGATCTGATGAACCGCTACGAACTAGCATGAGCATTTCAGTGGAGAGATTTTAAGATTTGAGCATTTTATGGACATAATATCTGTCCACACATGGTAACAGCGATGACTTTCTCCACCGCTCCGCGTCGAGAAGCATCTTTGGATTTAAGAACTGATTGAACTTGATCCTTCACGTTTGTAAACACGGCTTTCAGTGCTCAAATCCAGCCTATAGTGGGCGTGAATTAAGAGTCTGTTTACTCTGGAGCACTGAAGCAGTGAGTCATGCAAGGACAGCACAACAGCAACAAATGAGCTGTCTCACACCTTCCGACACATTAACAAAAGATGAACAATTAAATCACCAAACGCAGCTTCTCTGAAATGAGAATGGCTAATTGTGTTCTATACTATTGATAGTCCTACTTGTTTTTAAACAGAAATAAAACAAATCTGGTCTATATGGACTGAAAAAAGGTTATTGCTGCTTTGTTTTAGTTTTTTTAATTAAATGAAAATAACTTTACATGCAATCTCAATTTAGGTAGCTTAAACTGGCTTTAAACAACAGGCTGAGTCTCGTATAATTAGAAATAAAAGTTGAAACTCTGGGCGGCATGGTGGTTCAGTGGTTAGCACTGTTGCCTCACAGCAAGAAGGTAGCTGGTTCGAGTCCCGGCTGGGTCAGTTGGCGTTTCTGTGTGAAGTTTGTTCTGCCCATATCTGTGTGGGTTTCCTCTGAGTGCTCCGGTTCCCCCACAGTCCAAAGACATACGGTACAGGTGATGCAGATAGGTGAATTGTAGAGGTGAATTGAATAAACTAAATTGAAATTTAATACAATTGAATAAACTAAATTGCTTTTGAAATCAATTAATGAGTCAATTTGAAAATCAATTAATCAGTCAGTATAAACTGTAAACTCACATTCAAAGCTGTGTGGTAAATCAGCAATTATTCCTGTCTTTGGCATCACATCCTTCAGAAATGATTCTATGATTTGCCCAAGAAACGATGGGTTTATTTAAATGCTTTAATTTATAATAGAAATCTTTTTTTAACATCAAAAATGTCTTTGCAGATTTTTATGAATATATGACCATTGGCATTCCAGGACAGTAGTTGACAATGTACTTTGTAAAGTAGCACATATGTGACTGTGACATTCAATGTTAAAATATCTGTTAATTACCAAAGTGTCATTTATTGACATTTTTAGCATTTGGAGATGATACATTGTCATGGGTTGGTTATGTAAATTCTTGTATAGAAACTGGTGAGCTGTCAGTATCCCAGCACCTATTCATTCATTCATTGATTTTCCTTCGGTTTAGTCCCTTTTGAGGGGTCACCACCACAGAATGAACCGCCAACTATACCAGCATATGTTTTACACAGTGGATGCCCCTCTAGCCGCAACCCAGTACTGGGAAACACCCACACACTTTCACATTCACATACACACTATGGCCAAAATTGTTTACACCTATTCACTTTTAGTGCATGTCTTTGGACTGTGTGGAAGCCAGAGCACTCTGAGGAAACCCACATGAACACAGGGACTGCGTCCGAAACCGCATACTTCCATACTATATAGAACGCTAAAATCAGTATGCGAGCCAAGTAGTATGTCAGAATTCATGGAATTCGAAAATCAGTATGCGAGAAGTACCTGGATGATCTACTACTAAGTGCACATCCCATGCACGCTGTGCTATTACCCGATGCCCCGCAAGAGAATTCATGAATGAGAGTGAAGTGACGCAACTGATGCAGGTAGGTCACGTGACCATGACAAAATGGCGATGCAGTACGTCTGAGTTCCATTCATACTGCTCACATTCATACTGTATTGTACATACTTTTCTAACGGCCAAGCAGTATGTTTCAATTCAAATGCAGTACCTACTGAGTAGGCGGTTTTGGACGCAACCAGGGAGAACATGCAAACTCCACACAGAAATGTCTGGAAACTGGCCCAGCCTGGACTCAAACCAGCAACCTTCCTGCTGTAAGGCGACAGTACTAACTACTGAGCCACAGTGCCGCCATACCCAGCAACCCACATAGCAAAATATCTCTGGCCCAGCTCTGGCCCACACAATCAGCTTTTGCTTGGCCCACATGCCGCAGTGAATTACGGTACATGACTGGACCAAGTCTAGCTTCCAGACAAGGGCCAAACATGGACCACATCTGGGCCAAGACTCAGCCAAGTTAATCACCCATAATTGGGCCTGAACTAGGCCAGATATGTTGGTGTGTTATAACAGCAAGGAAATTGATAAACCCATGAATCATTGCACTTTAGGCGTGCTCTGGCCGTGCTTTTTCTCCAAGTGACCTGATTGGTAAAATTTATTTTTTCTTTTCTTGAAAATAAAAAAAATGTATTTTAAATGTGGGTCAAACTGGCCAAACTTACATGGCCCACATATCAGGTAATAACATCTGGCCCAAATACTACATTTTACATCTGGCCCAAGTCTTGTGTGCCGCCTTAAAGACGGTGCCACCTGTGCCAAACCAGGGCCATGTTTGGCCCACGTGCCGTATGCCAGTGCCGGATGAATGCCTGCTCTGCCAGATTCATGCCAAATCTGGGCCAGAATTATTTGCTACTAGGGAAGTATCCCAATCAAATCCTATCAATACACAGAAATGAATGGCTATGCATGTGAAGTCTGTCAAATCTGTGTATTTGATGACTAGTCTAGTTTTGGGCTATTGTTAGACATCTATTAGATTTTCACTGACAGCCTAAATTAAGCCTTGTTTTAGCCAAGCTGTCTATGTTTAGACTTCTTTCAAACACACAAAAACTGCTTGCTAGGTACTTTTCATTCATTTCACAGATTTATTACTGACAGTTCAAGTTATCACCAGTAGACTGAACAAGTAATACTTTTGCACATGACCACTATTTTCATAAAACCACATTTCTGTATTCTTGAACATGAAGACAAGTAAGGAAAGAACAATAGTGAACAAATTAGTCAGAGTGAAATGTGTGTTTAGGCATTTATGTTGTAGTCCACAGGGCCAAATATGCCCACAGTTGAAGAAACACCTAATTATCTTCAGTCTGAAACTGTCCTCATACCACCAGGAATCAGGCGCAGGTTGACAGTAGATTTGCCAATTAGGGATTTACTGCTATAAAAACACATTTATCAGAGGACTTAGAATGGGGTCTCACAAAGCCCCCCCTGCCCTTTAAAGACTGACGAAACTGGAGGTAATGAAAAGCAAAATATACACACAGTTGCAGTCTCTCTCTCTCACTCACATATACAAACACACACACAAACAGAGAGAGAGAGAAGCAAAAATATTCTAAACCAAGACCCCGAATGTTCTCTTGATTTACCACCAGATTTTCAACCTTTTGGAATTTAATTTGACTGTTTCTTATCAGAGCTACTTGGAAAAAGGAATTTGAAGAGCTCAATCCTCTGCGCTTTAGAATGACCTGACCAGCCGAACCGACTAACACACACTGCATTTATATAACCGAGCTTTAAAAGAGCATATTCAATCCATTCAGCAAGGAGACAGAAATGACAGATCAACAAAAAGACAGGGGGAGGGAGACAAGGTCAAGGTTCGGATCGCAGGGTTCCCAAGTCAGTCGCGACTGTGTTTGTGTGAAGTTTAAAAGGCAACAATATATTGAAAAGTGTTTTTCCTTTTGCATTGTTGAAAAGTTTCACACAGAAAACTAGCAGAAAGTTGTCTGTAGTTGACAAAGTCACTGCACACAGGGATGGGCAGCATTTATGATGCATGTATTTCAAATACGCATTTCAAATACAAAAAAGTCATTTGTATTTGATAGGACTGATGAAAATAGCTTAATATTTTTAAGATTTCAAAATACTTTTGTGTCTTGTATTTTTCAAATACTGTAAAATACTTTGAAAGAATTCTACATGATGACATCATAAAAGTGCAACCTCTGATTGGTGCTTTCTCAGGTATTTGCCTGAGCTTGAGATCAAAATAGAAAACTGATTTATCTTTAAGAAGCTGGTCAATGATTGGAGTATAGATGGAAGTTACTCTTAAAGAAAGTAACAAATGGTGAGGGTATATTCAGAAGCAAGTCAACAGTCGTTGAAAATAGCTGCTGAGCAATGCTAATACCAGAAATATATAATGGCTGTAGTATGTACTTTATACAATTTGCTTAAGAAATGAGATGGTATAAAATCTAATTCTTTAACAACAGGATGTGGAGCTTCAGAACATCGTCTATTTCAGGCACAGCGTTGCAGGTGGAAACACAGGGGAAATATAAAAACACCTAAAGATGGTGTACTGCTGTTTTTTAAGAGGGTAAATTGAGACTCTTCCAGTTAAAGAACTGAAAAAATCTTGGGAGAATGAGTAAACTGTACAAATAATCTATGGATTGCTGATGTAGATGGCAAGAAAATAAGACAAACAACATTAAAATAGGTTCTACACTGGCAATACCTACTTCGTTGGTTTCAAATGCTAGTAGCTGACCTGCAGATGCACTGTATAGTCAATTAATGAAGATGAAATATGTCTGCCTGAAGGTGTCAAAATATATGAAACACGAATATTTAATAACACTCCAGTCTATATAGACTGGTCAAAAACTCCAGACTCCCATTACACGGCAGCAGCAGGATATGTATGAGTTTATTTGCAATAACAAATATTTTTGTAATTTTTAAATATCATATTTTTATGTTGTGGAGTTTTTAGTTTTCAGATATCATGTTTTTGCATTAAGTAAAGAGGAGTTAAATTGCTAATTCTGTGTAGAAAAAAATAAAATGAACTTTTTGTAATAGGCCTGTCACCCTTTTTAATAATATGATGCAGAGATGATGGGAATTTTACTGGCCAGGCAATGGGTGGAAACATAATCAATGTATAGTACTGTCTGACTCATTATCAGCATCAACTGATTTGCCATAGGATATCATCTTCACGACAGGACTTTATGTTTGAAAATTTATACTAAACTCAAAGAGAAACACAAGTTACCTTTGGGCTACAAGTTCAACTCTCTTACCATTAGGCCACAACTTCCCCTAAAGGTGAACGAAGTGGCAGAGAAAAGGTGAAGGGATTGATCCAAAAGGCATACTGATGAAAGGTTTGCGAAGAAATTTCATGCTTTCTTTTAAAAGTATTTTAATGCCAGTATTTTACTTATTAATAACAGTATTTGATTTTGATACATTGGTGACTGCTGTGTTTTGTAGTTTATTTTGATACACTTGAATTTGATGTATTTGGTATTTTATATTAAAATACATGTCAATCCCATCCCTGACGACACATATAGTTCACCATTGTTGTTTTGATCGGCAGGTATTGCACATGCTAGACAAAAAAACGATAGAACATTTGTAATATGTATGCACGTGATGTCAGATTTGCTTTTACACTGAGACAATAACCATTTTTAAAACTGGCAATCAAAACAATGGCAGACTGCAGGTCTAGTGTTTATTTAAATAGTGGCATTGGCAGATGCTTTTCTGTGTAGATTTTTGAACAAAGTTGGTGGTACGTCAATGAGAAAAATGTCAGAAAAGACCGATTAGCCAGTCGTTGAGCACTTAAAAAAAAACTTTTTTAAAGTTTGCATTTTCATGCCCCTAAAACTCTATGGCAATATAAATGACCAGCCAAAATGCATCAAACATTTTAGATTTTAGTTGGAAACCGTTTTGTTGTAAAAATACCCTCAATGTCCTTTCGCATTACATTTTATATATGACACCGATATTAAAATGACAGATCAGGGTCACAGGCAAAATAAAAGAGCAGATAAGAGCATAAATATGCTCGGTCACTGGGACATACATCATAATCTCAGCCGTCAGACCCCCCCTTCGCACATATAAGCATATTCAAAGTAGGTCAGAGTTATTTCCTTTTTAATCAGTTTCAGATCATTCACATTTCCTCAAAGGGACAGGCGCACTTGTTCACTCTGACAGCTGTTTTTCCTCCCATCCGGCCCCCTTTTCATTCATCCATACATCTCTGTGTTTCTGCCCTTGAGTTCTCACAGTCACAGAGGGTGATTGTCTGATTGTTAAACACATACACACACACACACACACACACACACACACACACACACACACACACACTGCTTTGCAATGTCAGTGATGTCAGATCGCAAAGAGTTCACAAACATCACACCATCCTTCAAAAGACTATGGGAAACAGAGAAACTACTATGCGGGGTGAGATGTGGTGTACTTGAATTAAAGTTTTATTTGCTTTTAACAAGACTTCTGAGAAGCGAAAACACACTCAACCTCTCAAGGAGATAAAATTAACTATCAACATTGACTCAGGTCTGTGAATAAAATATTATGTACTTCATAGAAATCTGTGAAGCTTTGCAATCAACATCAGTTATGAGTCAGTTGTGGAATTTGCAAGACGACCGTGAAGGTTGATTCTATTTCAGGCCAAGTCACCTTTATTTTTACAGCACATTATGCACAAGAGAATGTTTTTGAAGAACTTTATAATAGCAATAATGCAGACAATAAAAATTAGGTGAATTCAGATTGAAATGAAGCAGGTTTATCAGCATAATAGTGTCATCATTCAAACCAATTTAGTTGATTCAATTCAGTTCATTCCTTACATAACTAATTGCCATTCAGAAATGCCATCAAACTATTTCATACTAAATATTAAGTGTATTTAATATCCAAACCACTCACGGCAATATTTGTTTTTACTAACTTCTCGTGTGACGACCCCAGGATTCCAGTTCGGATGTGGCAGATCCTGATTGGGTGCCTGCTGGCTCACCAATTGGTGTTAGAGCATATATAAAGAGTGTTTGGCTAGCTTCTGGAGGTCTGTGTGGCTACTGGGACGTCCTCATGATGATACCTTTTCATTTCATAACCTTATGGTTTCGTTTTGTATTATTGTATTATGTAGTTAATGTTAGTTATTTTCTTTATCCCTAGACATTGATTTGTCCCATGATTTTGTTGTTCTATCAGTTTGATGTATAATAAATTAGTTGCATATATATATCCTTTTGTTGTTTGAACTTTTATGATGCGATCCTAACAATCGGGTCGTAACACTCGCAAGATATGCCATTAAAAGTCAAAAAAATACATTTACACACAAAATAATATCTGTGGGTGTGGGACAATGAAATGTACTAGATTGTGGGATATCAAAGGCAGCAAAAGATACATGTATTCTGCTCTCGAAATTTGATCAGATGAAGGTGCCTGCAGTCAGAGACAGGAAATTAATCAGAATTTGGATTCGGACATGCCTTGATGGGTGGTGTGGTGGCTCAGTGGTTCGAGTCCTGACTGGGCCAGTTGGTATTTCTGTGTGAAGTTTGCATGTTCTCCCCATGTTAGCTCCTGGGTTTCCTCCAGGTGGGTTTCCCCCACAATGCAAAGACATGCAGTATATGTGAATTGGATTAACTAAATTGCCCTAGTGTATGAGTGTGTGTGAATGAATAAGAGAGTGGGTGGGTGTTTTCCAGTACTGGGTTGCAGCTGAACGGGCATCCGCTGTGTAAACCATATGCCGGAAGTTGGCAGTTCATTCTGTGGTGACCTCTGAGAAATGAGGGACTAAGCTGAAGGAAAATGAATGAATGAACATGCCTTGATGCCTTCCAGCCTTAGAATGCTTTCTCCAAAGGCAGTATTTTAGAGTTTTTTGGCACAGCCAAAGTCTGTCCAGCAGGTTGAAAGTGACGTGTAGACGATGTTTTGATTTGTTTTTGCACCAGTCCAGGTATATATTACTCACACTGGCCATAAGAATGTGTGCCTATGCACTGTATGTGTGTTTACCTCATTTTTATGTGCATGAGGGATGGAACTGTGTGTGGAACTCATAAAAAAAATTCAAACACTCAAGCAATTTAAAAGGTCCATCAAGTAACTTATGAATCGCTCGAGGTAAACAAAAGACATGTAGAAATCAGTGAACTTGCTGCTTAAGCAACTAAGGTTTGACACTCCCCGTGCTCAAAATACATTACTAGCATTGCTAGGGCTTTCCTTTAGCAGCTGTTAATGGACGGTATTTCAGCATTTAGTCACTGGGTAAACAGAGGTTGTGACAACCTTTATACAGTTACAGGGGTGTACATGACCTGCCTGCATCACTGTATATTACAGATTATGTCATTACACTAGGTGATATTCTTACTTCAGTGTTTTCCTTAGATTCTGGTTGATGGTA
>CAIGQQ010037975.1:3794002-3817593 GCA_903798035.1 Danio albolineatus | reverse complement strand
TATATATATATATATCATACATATATATACGTATATACATACATATACATACATATCATAGACTGTAAAAAATATGGACGTAGTATTAGTATCACCCATAGGTTTCTAAAGAACCCAAAAGAAGCTACTAGTAGGCGTGGCCAACCGTCGCTATTTTGTTCGCGCGTCATCGTACCAGCCGAGGCATACCAAACAAGGGCAAGAGGCGGAGCGTGGGCGGAGCGTGAGCGGAGATACAGGACGCATGCTGGTATTTAGCAAAGGGCTTTCTTATGGGAGAAACACATAATATTTCATTACCTGCGACTCGTTTGTGTTCTGACCATACGTGCTTGGTTGTACACTATATCAATAAAGTGTTTTCACTGCTGTAATAAATTAAGCAACGTAACATTGTTCTCATGACATTTTTCAACAGGAAGAAAGTGTGAATTACATCCAAATACTTCAGATATAGTCTGTGTTAGTAAATGCAAGGCTATTTATGAAATCCAGGCATAACAATGTATGACAACGTTTCAGATGAAGATTTTATAGACTACAGCTGATCAATCTGTCAGATTCTGGAGTGCATTACAGTTCTGAAGAACATTATAAATGATAAATTATCTTAAATAAAACAAGTACATTTAAAGATATGTTATAAGTATATAATTTCACTCACCTGGGAAACGGAGGCCACGTGAATGGTTTGTGAGCACAATTAAGTGCACACAGCATGCCATATCATCTGATAATTGCAGGAAATAATTCCAAAAGGCAGCTGACTGTGTAAAGCCACATAAAACACAAAAATACAATGAATATGCCGATATCAGCAGCTAATTAGCCGGAATCAGCTGAGGTGACGTGTCGTCGGCCAGTGGGACTAGCTGTCACTCAAGTGGCCACGCCCTTAATTATGCAAACTTAATTTAGCTTAATATAAAGGAAACAGATGAGTTATAAAAAAATTCACCCCCCTCACAGTTGTCATGAAGGGTAATATTAGCTATATGAACCAAAATCGTTCTTTGTACCACGCTGTAAACACCTTTTTTTCTGCTGTAAAGTTTGCCATTTTAACAGCGGGCTCATTAGAGATTTGCTCTATTATGGAGCCAGGACTAGCGGAATTTCGATGAATTGCAGTTTCAGTTACTTCCGTATTGGCTTCCCGAGGGAGAGCGGGAGGTTGCCGCTTGATACATATACATACATATATAGACATTTGATGTTAATATGATGAGCAAAGTGACTTTTATTGACAATTTTAGCATTTAGAAATGACATATTGTTTTTAACAACCGAATATGTGTCACTTTAGCAGTTTATCATTATTGTGTCTATTGAAATAGCTGAAGATGTTTTTAAGAGCACACCACAATTTCTTACTCAATTTCTTGGACTGACACCTGCTGTAGCAACTGAGTCTTAAAGGTCCCATGATATTAAAACAAAGTTTTTTAGATGTTGGTATCAGTGTGGTACAAAACAGGGAGGAATTTCACATTTAGAAAACATAAACCTGGTATAAACAAGTCTTATAGCTTGTCACTGCCGCAATATGGATCAGTGTTGTTTTTTACATCGCCTCATACTTCAGTTTCTCATCAAATCTTCTGACCAATCAAATGCTCACTAGTGTCTGACATGGCCCACCCTCTTCAAGACGTTCTCAATTGTTTTTCATTTGATGTGCTTGATTTCATTGTAAATGTTACTAAGCTATGCAAACAGGTGTCGATTGTGGTGGAAGTGATGTTTTGTAGACAAATATAGGGGTAAAGGCACTTTTCGCCCCCTTAGACTTCCATTCACATGCATGCGAAAGCAGCAGATCGGAAACGCAAGCTCACACGACAAGTTTTGCTGTTCGCTGCATGGAAAGTTCAAGCTTGGTGAACTCTGACCTGCGAAATCGCATCATGTAATTTACGTGAGACCAATTGAAGATCAAAACACTACCTCTCTATGGACAGAAATTTTAAATATGGAGCAATTGGTCACTTTTTTTAATGTCTAATTATCTTGTTTAATCCCCTTTTTGCAGCGCCGTACAACAGAATTTCACATGCTCAAACCCTAGTGTGACCACAGCATTAATCACGAACAGTTTTGATGAGGCTAATTCATTAATGACAATCATTCTACTATGCAAATCAGCATAAAACCAAAACCCTATAAATAGTCAAACATGTACCACCATTCTGGAGCCCGGCTAGACACTGCACTCGAACCCCAATGTTTGAGGACCTCTTCTTTAGAATGTTGCAACTGTATGACAAAAATAGAGGTTTCATGTAGCCTATAATGTCAGTAATTGTAACGCCGACCCAGTTAACATTCAATTTAATTCACCTTTATATGTATAGTGCTTTTACAATGTAGATTGTGCCAAAGCAGCTTCACATAGAAGGTTATAGTAAATTGAAACAGTGTCAGTCCAGTTTTTAGTGTTGGAGTTCAGTTCAGCTCAGTGTGGTTTAATATTCACTACTGAGAGTCCAAACACTGAAGAGTAATCCATCGATGCGCAGCTCTACAAGTCCCGAACCATTCGAGCCAGTGGCGACATCAGCGAGGAAAAAGCTTAACCAATTGGCGAAATCGAAGAGTTAAAAAAACCTTGATAGAATCCAGGCTCAGTTGGGCACGACCATTTCTCCTATGGCCAGACATCTTGTGCAGAGCTGCAGTCTAGGTGCCGGAGGCTGGAGAACTCGAGGCTCGTCTGTCCTTGGAGGGTCACAGGAATCAGTCTCATGCTTGCTACTCCGCCATGCACCAAGCAGCTGCTCTTGATACAGCGTGGTCCAGGATTATGGAACCTTGGGATCGTCTCGTCGCGGGTCTTGGATCACATCCATGGCGCTGCATAGTCTCTGGTGGCCTCGGGATGAGTATCCCCAGGTGGAAATAGAGAACAAAGAGAATAATTAGCGTAGCTGCTGTTCATAGTGTATATAAACGAGATGCGTGGAGCACATTCATGCATCATACCGCTATGTGATGTATTGAGTGTATGCTTTACTAAAAAGATAGGTCTTTAATCTAGTTTTGAACTGCGACAGTGTGTCTGAGCCTCGGACATTATCAGAAAGGCTATTTCAGTGTTTAGGAGCCATAAATGAGAAGGCTCGACCCCCTTTGACTTTGCTATTCTGGATACTACCAGAAACCCTGAGTTTTGAAATCTTAAAGAGCGGGTTGGATTGTAGCGAGACAGAAGGTTGGTTAGCTAAACAGGAGCTAGATTATTTAATGCTTTATAGGTAAGAAGCAATATTTTAAAATCAATACGAAACTTAACAGGAAACATAAAATTGGGGTGATATGATCATATTTTCTAGACCTGGATTTTCTAGACATTTGAAGATTGGATTTATGTGACTAAATGTAAATAGTATGGAGTTTACACAAATAAGACCAGAGAAAACACATGCTGCGACCTGGTGTAAACAGGCCAAAAGGCACATGCACACAAATGAAAGAATACCTTTCGATATTTGCATTTGTGCTCCTGTTGACTTGTGATAAAGGGGGGGTTGGTTCTATATAACGTGACCCAGCTGGTCTGGATTTGTCGCAGCAAACCAGACTGCCAGGAGCCAGTAACGAGCTGGACTTAATTAATACCCAACACCCCCGTGGCCTGAACCTCGACCTACTTGCTTTCTCTTTCATTCTCTCTCCTGCTGAGCATTCTCTGCATGCAGTGAAATAATGAATGGGAAAATGAGGGTACTAGAGCTTTTAATGTGAATCTTTAAATGAGGAACTCCATGCACAAATGATCTTTGGAAGCCCTGCTGCAAATCATCAAATCATGTGTTGTTAAGCATTGCATATCCATACATGCAGTGGGAGTCAAAATTAAAAGTTGAAGAGTGATAACATTTGCACTACTCTTAAACTTTCTTTATTGAAATGGAGGGTTCCATTAAGATATGTTATTATTATACATGGAAGCTTTTCATAGCAGAAATAGTTACTTTATTCTGGAATTTTTTTCTTTAGATTATTTAAATTGTCCTCAGACTAAGAAAAATAATTTTATATTAAAAAATTTTTAACAGGAACAGAATATTCAGTACTTTTTAAGAATTACCATTTAGAGGAAAAGAAATTCAGTTATAATGCCAAACTATTTTAATATTGAATAATTTAATAATTTGAATACAATGTTTTTGGATTTACACCAACTATATCAGTCAGTAAATTATAAGTGATCTAATTTGATTGATTGATAGATTGATTGATTGACTTGCTGGAATATGCAGTACAAATATGTAAAATATAAAAATGTAATGTAAAAATGTAATGTTCAATTAAATAGCTTAAGAGACCTTTATTTTGTATTTTTACATTTCAATTAAGCCGTTTTGTTTTTGTTTTTTACTAATACAAGATCTAGATTTCATCACTAGATTTACCAGGAGTATGAAAATCATGTAACACGTTTTGTTGGACCTGCTGTGTTCAATATTAAAAGGAAAAACAAGCTCAGTGCAAACTGCCTTAAGGTATAAAGTAGGTAGTAAAATATACAATCAGGAATTGTTTACGCTGTGTCATAAAACTCAGAATAGAGCAATAGCAGCTGTGGTGCTCTATATCTTGTTAATGTACTCACAACAATACAAAATATCTGTTAATAGTTGCCTGTAGCTTATGAACCACAGGTGTTTTCATTTATTAACTGTTATGAGTAGCATTACAGGGCCTGAACTCTGCTCTGACATCTTTGGATGTTGAAATGTTGAACAAATTGACTTTTGTTGACATTTTTAAAAGTTTGAAATGATAGGTTATAAAGTAATACTGCAAAAAAAATTGCTATATGTTAATGAGCAATAAGTAGCGAAGAAAGAACTCATTGCAACTGTCAACATTAACAAATTTGTTAAAATGTCTATCTTGGCAAGACATATTGACCTTCTGTTGGTCAAACAAACCTTAATCTGACACAAATGTTCATGTCAGAGATCACCAAACTAACCAGCCACTTTATTAGGTATTTTATTTGTCCAACTGCTCGTTAACGCAAATTTCTTGAACTTGACAATGAGTTCATTGTACTCAAATGGCCTCCACAATCAACATATCTCAACCCAATGGGCACCCTTTGCATGTGGTGTAATGGGAGATTCGCATCATTGATGTGCAGCCGACAAATCTGCAGCAACTGCGTGATGCTATCATGTCAATATGGACCAAAACCTCTGAGGAATGCTTCCAGTACCTTGTTGAATCAATGCCATGAAGCGTTAGAGCAGTTCTGAAGGCAAAAGGGGGTCCAACCCGGTACTGGTAAGGTGTACCTATTAAAGTGGCCGGTGGTGTATATTCACACATACTTCAGGTGTCCATTGGCATGCGTCTGAGTGTTAGTAAATGGAATGAAATATGCAGTATTACCACAGTTTTACCATTTAGTATTGTAAACCTTGATATTTTAATGTTCCATCGAGCTGAAGAAAGCGCACGAGACAACTATTACAGAAACTTTACGATTCTGGTATTTATTTAATAGACCTAGTTCTGAATAAATATACATTGTGTGCACAATCTGATTGATTCATGCAATCTATTTGTGTGAGTAATCTGTGTTTGTGTGTCGAAGACGCTTTAAGACTGGAGTTATGATTCTGCAGGGATTGGGTGGCGATCTGGGTTGGACTGACACTGATTCATTACTGGGCAGGACAGACAAATCAGGGCCAGTGTTGGTGATCTGTGATTTTTATATTCAGGCCAGAATAGGGTGTGCTGGACATTTGGCAGGCCAAACAGAGGATTACGCTCCAGGATCGAAGCATTTCTGAATGATAAGCTCATGATGGGGTCATAGGCGTCTTTAGCTTTAAGGCATGAATGAGTGTCAGGCCGGTCAAAAGAGGGTATGTTTGGATGCACGTGTGGTCACAGATAAAGGCAGTCTGGCTGGTCAAAGAAGCGTATGTTTGGTGTCTGTGTTTGTGTGTGGGGTCACAGATTTGTCTGAGCTGAAATCAATATGTGTGTGTGTGTGTGGCCGACCGGAGTTGGGGTCACGTGATCTTGATTAAGTTTCTACATCCAGTGTGTGTGATCCAGTTGTGCGGTCGGTTAAATCATTGCTGAGCATGACCTAGTTAAGTTGCTCCAGACATGTTAAGCTACAACGATCTCTGATTACTTATTCAGCACTCATTCACACTGTAATCTGCAGATATACTGGAGTAAACAGCCCTGGTTTGTGTCCATAGAACATATTTTTTCAGTTCTTATCATATTATTTTTTCATATCTTTAGCTTGGCTTGTGTGTGTGCATTTCTTACTGAGCCAAAAGACCTGAACTGAACCTAAGATACGAGTCTCGGATGGCGTCGACTACTTGAAGCGATTCAAAAGTTTATGGGTGTCCAAAAAAAGAAATGTATATAATGAGGTTTAGCGCATAAATGTGGATGTTCTAAAAGGTGGTTTTTACAGCAGTGCTATTGAAAAATAAACATTTGGGGAATTTTTTACTAGGTGTGAAGTGTTCTAATAACCTAAATAACATTTTCTCTTTATAAATGGAATGAGAAGGTCCTGTGCTGAAAGATCTGCTCACCACTGTATTTTTTGGTTTTGCTTTGGCAGTCAGGGTCCATATAAAGATTTGAATTTTTCAGCCTACATATTGATGATCGGTGTGCAAATGTAAAGGGCCCTATCATACACCTGACGCAATAAGGCGCAAGACGTGTTTGGTGCAATTTGTTGCTATTTTCAGACCAGCACAACCCTGATTTGCACCACATTGTTTAAATAGCGAATTCATTTGTGCCACTTTGCGGACTCATGGGCGTGCTGGTCTAAAATAGAGGTGTGTTAAGGCACATTGTTGGTGTGTTGCTAGCTTAAAGAACTGAAATAGAACGCGGCATTGACCATCCAAAAGCAGGTCTAAAGAACACTTACACATTGATTAATACACTCAGGATGTATAGCACACTACACTAATAATTAGTACACTAATATCTTTACATATGAAAAAAAAATTCATGGATTAAAATGTTACAAAACAATTTATTTTCTACATAAATATAAAAACCACTGCCTCTGTGCCTTCTTCATCCCTCCATTCCCTTTTTCAGTTCGTTCATTACCATTTGTATTTGTGAAAAGTTATTATTATTAGCAGTATTATTTATTATGTGCATTTAATAAAAACAAGTTTAGGTTTGTCAACCTGTGTGGTTATGGAGACCATATGAATCACCAAATGGGGCATGAGAATAGGATGTGTGTTTGAGTATAACTCAGTTTTTGACCACATTTCATTGTAAAATAAAATAAAACTGATTTAGAAACAGTTTAGAAATAAATCTTTGCGCTTAACAAATGAAATTAAATATGTATGCTAATGGATGGGTTTAGTGGAGTGCGAACAACACCGTTTCCTTATTCAAGAAAGTAAAGGAGTAAAGAATAGAAGGAAAGAGAAAGTAAAGTGCGTGAATGGAGAAGGCTCATTCTTTATCCTCATGCATATAGTCTGTTGAACTGTTTTCTCACTAGTGAAGTGTTCAGTTTTTCCACTTACAAAATCCATCATGTAAATAGCAAATCCCAACTGACTTCTAAAGGGAATGGGAGATGAGACTCTGATTGGTTTAATGCGTGTTATGCTCAAAACACACCCTTAACTCATTAAGAGAATAAGCACAACCCTGTTAGACCATGCGCCAGGACACAGAGCGTATTTTTCCATCCTTAAAATAACAAAAATGGATTTGGACATGCCCTTAATACTTATGTGCCATGTGCTTTAGACTTTGTGCCTAGATCGTTAAAATAGAGCCTAAAGAGTTGTATGTTGGCTGAGAGAGCAAAAATGCAGTGAAAGTTAAGAAAGCACATGCAAACAAAAACACTAACAATTGAGAAAACATCTTAATCAGCTTGACAATAAATTCTCACAATGTATGCAAATACAGAAAATATGCTGCAAGTTCTACCAAAATTTTACAGAAATGTGTGAGGGATGTTAAATGTGTCAGGGGACCCCACTTATTGGGGTCCTCCAACGTATTTGCAATGTGGTCTGCACTATTTGCAGAATGTTTCTATATTTGCATGTGTTTTTCTATATTCAAGATGTGTTTTCTTAACTTGCAGCACATTTGAGCTTTCTCAGCCATCAAGGAGTTATGCTATCAACCAAGGTATTTTTTGTGTGCATCCAAAATCAATATCCATGTGGAGAAAATGAAAGGAGTTTTTTTTTTTTTTTTTTTTTTTGCCTAGAACACAACTTCATTGCTAAAGCATGTGTTTGCTATGGTGTTTATAGCGTATACATGTGTGCTGTTGTGTGTTATTTGCGATTTACTAAAGCATCACTGCATGGTTGCTAAGTTGTTTGGAGTGGTATTTAGCCCACTGCCAAGACATGTGTTGGATGATCGCTTGGGTATTGCAAGGGTGTTCCTAAGTGGATTTTTAGAGTGAATTTTGCTTTACAAAAAACTTTCTCATTTCAGTGGAGGTTGTGAGTTATGCAGAAGCCACCGGTACTCATTAACAAACTGACTACTGTAATGCATATACAGGGTAATTAGGAGCAGTGAATACCAGTTAATGTCAGGTTTGTGTGGGTGGAAAGGGTGGCCAAGCTGAACAAACTCAATAGAAAGAGAGAGTGAGCGTGGAAAGAAATCAGCCTCGGTAGCGGAGGAGTAATAGGATGTGAATGGATGTAAATCAGAAATACAGTGACATAATGAAAGGTTGAAGGAGCACATGAGTCAGTGAGAGAGAGAGAGCGAGAGGCCTGGTACTGCCACAAAGTCCAGCCACACATCGCAGAACTGTAATTAGGAACATCCCAGAATAGAGGAAACACTGGAAGGGAAGAAAAAAGGAGGCAAATGAAAGCAAAAACATGTCACAGTACATCTCCAGCAGCACACAAACAGCAACCGAGAAAATGAAATAAACTTTAGATAAATCTATTTTGCGTTGTGTGGCAAGCAAAAAAAATAAATCATCTTTAATATTTATTTGTTTTAGTAAGTGGCACGCTTCTTTAAAACAGCAATACTTGGTGTATATTTAGAAAAATAAGTACTGCAAAGCCTTTTAAAACCAGTAAAGACAAAAATGTATGTAAATGTAAAAAAAGGAAATATATGAACAATTTCCAATACATTTTAATCCTAAATGCTGAACAAACAAAACTGTCAAATAAACCAAAAACTACACCAAATGACATAAATATGAGATGACAGGAGAATTTGTTATGGCAAACTGAAGACACACACTGCAGGCAAACTAGTTGGTTTATGACAATATTTTAATCTTGTCCTGGCCATATAGATCAAATTATGTTTACTTTTGCTTCTCTCACAAGCGAAAATGAAATAGAGTGCAACTTTGTGGAGTAAGTGCATCCAGATGTTTGTTACATTTGCTCAGTACATATTCCGCTTGTGAAGACTTAGGGGGGATTTACTAAGAACAAACTGTGCCCAGTGAAACTGATGTTTATTTGTACATGCTGTCTACGTTAATTTGCCATCCGTTTCACTGAAGGAATTATGCAAATCAAGTAAGCACATGTCTATCTTCTTAATCAGTTCAGAGCAAAAGCCCATTTCTGCCATGAGATATAAAAAAAGTAATTGCAAATGTAATTATATCTTTACAAACAACATTTAAACAAGTCTACAGAAACTGAATAATTAATAAATGACAATTATGACATACTTTACCGTGTTACATGTCCGTTTTTGTGTCTTTTCTGTGTGCAGTGCAAGAAATTGAAGGAAACAAGGTATGTCTTGACTTGTGTTGCCACACCCTGCTATAAAAACAGCAAATAAGAAAAAGCCCATATTAAACTTAAGTTCAAATGATTTACTTTAGCCCCTTACCAAAGTATCTCTACACATTTTACACACATTTTACTGACTATTTACTCACCCTCAATTGGTTCCAAACCTTATAAGTTTCTACATTCTGTTGAAATTTTGAGAGAAATTTTGAGATATTTTGAGAGAAAGCATTCATTTCCATAGTATGAAAACCAAATCTTATGGAAGTCAGTGGTAACAGGATCCTTTAAAGTTTCTAATGTTTAGGTCAACGGTTCAAGTCCCGGCACCATCATGAATTGTAGGTGGGGCAAGTGAATAACCAATACTCTCTTCCACTCTTAATATCATGACTGAGGGTGCACTCACACTAGGCTATCCAAACGGTGCCCGATTACATTTCCCGGTTTGCTTGACAAGTGTGAGTGCTCCAATTTGGGCCCAGGCTCGTTTCAGTTGGCAGTCTCTGGCCCGGTTGGAAACAAGACCCAATGTCAATTTTAGGGACTGTTTCATATGGATTTATAATCACTCTTACTGTTCAATGAACACAAACTGTCATAATTTATCAAATATGCAAACCCCTCGCTGCAGGGCTACTGTTGAATGTGTGCAGCACAATATTTGACTGTGTGTTACTGCATCCCAAATGACTAAATATAATACAAAACAACTAAAGCAATCTCCACTGTGCTGAGCGAGAGCGCTTCTCTTCCTGTTAAACTAAAAAGTTGTATCATCGATGACGTATAAGCATGCTCTGGCTCGGAAGGTAAAATGCAGTGTGAGTGCAGGTCATCGGAGAAGAGGGGAGGGGGGACAATCACGTTTCGGTACAATTCAAGGCAACTGTGCCTAGTGTGAGTACGCCCTGAGATGAGTCCCTTGAGCAAGGCACTAAACAGCCAAATTCTCCTGGAGCAGTCTACTGCTTCAGGTGTGTGTGGGTCACTTAGATAAAAGCGTCTGCTAAATGCTATTGCCAAATATATCTTACTCTAGCATTACTTTGATTAAAAAATAAGGGAATTTGAACTCACAAGACATCCAAATTATCCTGTGGATACCACAGAGTCAATTTAATCTCATATTTAAGTGCAGTTGTCACTTGAAACTTAAAAATGCATCACCATAAACTTATAAACTTGCAATTCTATGTAAAAAAATAAGTGTTGCCAAATGTTAAGTCATAATTGTGAGTTTATACCTTGAAATTGCAAGATATTTGCCAGAAAGATCCAGAATAGCTATGTATAAAAAGTAAACTTGGTTGACACTTTATTTCATGGTTCGTTTGTTGAATTTAAGTTATATTCCAACTAATTCTCATTAGATTATAAGTAGACTGTTAGGTTGGGGTTAGGGTTGGGGTTGGGGTTAGTGCAAGTTGACATGTACTTGCAAAGTTTTTTATAGTCACTTAAATGTTTGTTGAAGGAGCATATCAACAGATATTAAGCAGACAGTCTACTAATGCTCAAATGGACCATCAAAATAAAGTGTTACCATAAACTTTTTAATAATGTAGTCAAGCTTCCATTGTTCTGAGTTCTCAGTTACAGAGATGCAACAGATGAATGCTATCTGGCTTACTTTAAGAGACTACACTGCAAAACTTCTGATGTTCCAGTTTATCATCCATAACAGTGTCTTGATTCATATTGGCTATGATTACATTAATAATCTCCATTTAGATCGACGACTCAATCAGAACGAAAAGCCCTTATGTAAACACCTTTATTGATTCTGAGCTCAGTCGCAATGAGATTTCTATCTCTAACTTTTTCTAATCTACTCGAGAGGACATGTAAACATTTGATTGGATTCAAAAGCTTGAAGTGGAAGGATGTGCTCATGTATGATGATGTAAAACTGGACAAATGATGTATGATGCACAGAATAACCTACCTTGTTTTATTTTATGGGGCATTTCTAATCTGTGCAGCACCTACAGCATGTACATAATCTCCTGAAACTGATTAAATTATATGAAATTTCCGTTATGAATTACTCACCCTCTTGTCATATTTGGAACAAATTTATTCTTGTTATTTATTTATTTATTCTTTTCTTTATTATTAAATTCAGGAGCTCTCTCATCCTCCATAGGTAACAATGTTTATGACACATTCAAAGTCCAGAAAATGATCTAAAAAACAAAAACATTGTCAGAACGTTGTCAAAACATTACATGTGACCCTAGTGGTTCAACTGTAACAAACGAAGCTCCAAGAACACTTTTGTGCACCAACAAAACAGTAAAACAAGTTTGTTTACCAATGTCTTCAACATCAGATCAGCATTTGAGTGTACTACAGGCAAATCACCTCTCGAAAATTGTGCTACTGTCTTGAAAATCACAGCTGAATTACCACTTTTGTGTAGAATAGCAAAAATGAATCATAAAGAACTGTTTACAGATTTTCTTAGCGAAATTCTTTCTGTATTTAAATTTATTTAAATAACTTGCAAATAAAACTTTCAAATAAATTTTGGGCGGCGTGGTGGTGCAGTGGGTAGCACTGTTGCCTTACAGCAAGGTCACTGGTTCAAGCCTCGGCTGGGTCAGTTGGCATTTCTGTGTGGAGTTTGCTTGTTTTCCACATGTCTGTTTGGGTTTTCTCCGGGTGCTCCCATATGCCCGCAAGACCAAAGACATGCGCTGTAGGTGAATTGTGGAAGCAAAATTGTCTATAGTGTATGTGTGTGATAAATTGTCGGTTCATTCCACTGTGGTGACCCCTGTTTAGTAAAGGCACTAAGCCGAAAAGAAAATGATTCAATGAATATACATTTTTAAGGTAGCATGGTAGCCTCACAGCACGATGATCACTGGTCCCGGCTGAGCTCAGAGGCCTGTTTCCCAGCAATAACGCCCAACAAGCGTCAACACTTCCCATTCATTTTGAATGGGTGACGTCAGGCGTTGCCGAACTGCATTCTGGATCCGTCGGCGCCGCTTCATCGGCGTTGCTCGCTGCAGGAGTTGGGACTTTCTCAACTTTTCAAGCGCCGAAGTAAGCGTCAGCCAATCAGGGGACTGTATGCAAATACACCAGCTCAGACAGTAGCTGATTGTTGACTAATTTCATTGGCTGACGCTTATATGACGATCGCGTCAGCCCCAACTTCAGACACACCCTCTGTCAAGCGTTGACGCTGAAGCCCCGTGTGAATGGGGTGTAAGGGTTTTACTCTCAGTGCTGAGTTGCTGCAGGATGAGCATCTACTGGTAAAATATATGCCAAAGTAATAGGCAGTTCATTCCACTGTTGCAACCTTTGATAAAGCAGTGAATGAGCCATAAGAGATTGAGTGAGCTTAAAATTGTATCATTTTATGCGGCTGATATGACAGATAGATGGCTATAGCCCACCTTACAGGGTTTAGAATCCCCCCACACCCCTTCCATTGTATATCTTGAATCATATGGAAACTTAATATTTATGTAATGTACGCATGACAGAAGATCAAATCTATCCTGAAACTTGTGGCATAAAATACAAACATTAATCCATTCACTTCAGTTTACTTTCATGAAAATCCTACATTCACAACAAATAGAATGATTTCAGTCCTACTGACACAAAACTTGTCCATGTAAATGTAACCATTGTGATAAGGTTATTTATAACTGGGGGGAAATACTTTCGAGTAAATTTACCTACAGATGTTGCTGTAATTCAGTGAGCAAAATAAACAGTTCTGAAAGTCTAGATCCAGATCACAACAACA
Organism: Danio albolineatus; assembly: GCA_903798035.1. Taxonomy (NCBI): domain Eukaryota; kingdom Metazoa; phylum Chordata; class Actinopteri; order Cypriniformes; family Danionidae; genus Danio; species Danio albolineatus. The sequence continues at coordinate 3,804,030 of CAIGQQ010037975.1, read as the reverse complement.
GGCTTGCACATATCATAAAGCCAACGCTGTGGCCCGTCAGAGAGGCTCTGCTGTGGTCAGTGGATACGCTCTGTATTCTAAACCCATAATTGCTCCCTGGTTTCCGGTGTGAGTGTTATTGGTGGCTAGTGCGTAGACAAGCTAATCCTTTAATTGGGTTAAATCAACAGCAATCCCCCCCAGGCAAACGTCACACCGTGTGTTCTGTAATGGAGATCCTAATCTACTCAATCACGCCGAGCCACAAACACATGCACACACACACACACACACACACACACACACACATATGCTTCCTTAAAAACTGACCAGTTCAGCCACATGATTATGAAAAATGAAATAAGTATGTCTGCTGTTGTCTGATAAAAAAAATATCGATGCAGCCCTGATGATATTTATAATGCATCCTTGACAATAAAACACATGCTGGGGATATTAAGACTTAGGTGATATGCATTTTTTGAATAGTTTTAAGTATAAACTTTTCTACATGTGCGTATGCTTTAAAAATGTCATTCAGAGAAGAAAAATAGTTCAGTTCAAGATATATTTTTGGAAAACAAGTCTTAAATTTACATGCAATCTTGTTTTTTAGCTATAAAACCTGAAAATAAGAATGAAAGCATCTCATTTTGAAATTAAAACAAATTAAACACACTTTTAGACACTTTTTTGCGTTTTAGACACTTTTATTCACCTTAAAATTATTTTATTAAAACAGAAATGTATTTGTAATAAAGAAATGTGTGTGTGGAAAAACTTTGAGGCCAGAAACTGACCCAACCTTGGCAAAGTGAATAAACTTTGAGAGATACTTTATATGAGAATGGGTTTATCTCTTTTAGGTTTCTCAGAATGTGTGGTGCACGGCACAGATTTTAGCGTTTGGTACAACACGTTTGCTAGTTCATGATGTCCTGTTATTTGCTGTATAACAGTCATCAGTACGCATCAGATTAGAGCAATAATCCCCTGTAAAACATGATCTGTATGGGATCTTCATATGCACCTAGTGTCCGGAACATCATGCTGCTTTAAATAAGCCTGCAAAATCAAAGCGCTAAGTGTATTTAGTTGCAGCTGGCAATCATTTACTGCAATCCTTATGCCCATCATTACCTATATAGGGAATCAGAATCAGCATCAGTTTTATTGCTGAGTGTGCTTCACATACAAGGAATTTGCTTTGGCTACAGAAGCTTCCAGTGTACATGTTGGAACTTAAATGATCCCTGTGTGTACATATTATTTTGATATGCTGACACATCACATATAGGACTGAAATGTTACATCATTTCCTGTGACAAAAATACATGTTCTTTAACATGCACATATTAGAGAATCGGAATATCATATATTTACGTTATATTTACATTTATATTCACAGTATAATTATAGGAAGTTTGTCGATGTTTGCAGAAAAAGGAAATAACCAAAGACAAAATAAGTATAAATCATCGGCTCGTTGTGTGATAAATTTGATTTCAAATTTAAATTTAAGTCTAAGTTAAATAAAAAAAAGTATAAATTTAAGTTCAAATTTAAAAAGTGACACTGTTACAGTACTTACAACTTTCTTGTGAAAGGGTTAATGTTCAAGTTCATTTATTTATAGAGCACATTTGCTGTACATAAGTCAAAGTAAAATTTTTAAAAAGACAATATAAAAACATAAAGCTAAGAGAAACGACTGAATAAATTTAAAAGTAGAAGGAATTAAAGGATAAAAGGAATTGTAAGTGTGTAGAACACTGGCATTGCAATAAATTCTGACTTCAGATCCCTTCAGATTGGTCATTGTATTTAAGAAAACTACAAATATGTTTGCGATTTGACCGATTTGCTTGACTTTCCGGTAACATATTGTAAATAGAAACTTTTGACACTCTCCAGAGCGCAAACATATGCACTTGAACATTTCACGAAATGCCATTATTACACAGTTTCAACTGCAGGTGCTCTTGCTTTCGCCCTTGTGGTGATGACATCACAACCAGTTACAGAGTCTGCTCTTACTGTAATTACACTCTTGCACTCACAACACCACATCCTTCTGTACTTACATATATAGCAAATAAATAGTCACACGTGCACACCCTTTCTTGAGCACATAATATCATTCATCTGCGTTTCTGGTTTATGTCCTGTGGGAAGATTCATAATACAGAACAGATCGTCCCACATATCCAGCACCAGGTGCATGTGTGTATGTGTGTGCATTTGTGTATGGCCAGAGGGAGAGCCCTTCATGGGCAAAGTAAGTGTTAGACACCGAGTTCTTGTTAATTATGTGTCACTTATGCAACAAGTTTTGCACCCTTCCCGCTGCCAATAACACAGACTGTCTCAAACAAACAACACGACGCAAACACACAGCATATCTGAGCATTCAACTAACTACTCATCGTATTAATATTAACAAATTGAATACTATTTTAAAAACCCTGTCCGCTTTTGATGTAGAATCATGTGTAAATCCACAGTCAAGGCAACAGAGAGATAAATCCCACTGAAGCGCTGAAGAAGAGCTGTCAGTTACAAAAACAGAAAATGCTGTGTTGGAACAATGGTATCTAACAATTACCGTACACAATGAGACACCAAAATAGTCTGGAATTAAAAAAAAGGCCAGAGTAGAGAGAGACCAGGGTGAAAAGGTGAAGAGGGGGAGGGACAGAGAGAAAGAGAGTGAACATGATAAACCATGACTAGACCATTGAGGCTGCTGTGGTCAACGCCTGGTGAATAACACACACTTATACCTCTCTCCCACACATGCAGAAATGCACACACACAGATTGGGACGCTGACTTTGTCCGGTTTTTGCACTACTGCATGTAAATGGAAAAGATATTAGGTCTGTCAGTGTTAACGCACACAGTTAAATTGGGACACAAATGTGGGTTTTGCATCGTTTAATGGATTTTTCTATTTGATAATATAAAGTTAATAGTCCTGAGTAATGTAACGTAGCCATTTGGAAGGTTTCCTAATATATGTGTGAATATATTTTGAGTAATTCATGAATAATTCATACTAAAGGGCTGATTGGCTGATGTGCAATCTAACACTGTGTTCTAAGCAAACACGGTTCCAGTGACAAGCAATTTGTATGTCCGTACCAGATGCAACACAACAGAATTTTTTAAATACCATATAGGCAATAATAAAAAAGTGCACTGTACACTGAAATGGACAAGTTTCTATTCAATAGTTGATTTTTACGGAGGGTCTTCAGAAAGAAAAATCCACTTGATCTGATATAAAATGACAATTACGATCAGCACACATGATTTCTATAAGCATTTCTTCTGGCTCTAGGAATTTTACAAAAACTCAGTTAAAGAGCCCCTATTATAGGTTTTTGAAAATGAGCTTGCATGAAGTGTGTAACACAGCTCTAAGTGAAGTGAAATGTCCAGCTAAGGCTTAAATCTGAAAGTGCACAGTGTTTAAAACTATTGGTTCATCTATAAAAGAGTCGACTCATCGTGCTTCAAATGAATTGTTGTTATAATGAGTCTTTAGCCGTTTCGGCATGACGTGAATATGAAACTTAAGCCCTGACCATTTGTGTGTACGCAAACCCTGGAAGATTTGAAACCCCCCGCCCTGCCCACAAACACAGCAGCGGGCAAAAGAACCAGTGTTGCCAGATTGGGCGGTTTTGAATTTGATCGTGCAGGTAAAAACCTTTTGGTTTGGGGCTTGAATCAGTCAGCTACATCTGGCAACACTGAAAAGAACGCTGTAGCAGACATATTGAATCATCTCACGAAGACCCTTTGTTCAGCTGGATATTATTGGAAGTGTGCGGATTAACTGAAGATGAAACTGTGAAGAGTCAGTGGTTGAGTTTTATTTTTGCAAAAATGCCTTATAGCCTTATAGCCCCAGCCTTGTGCTACGTTTCCTCCAAGGAGTGCTTCTCCTCGGAGGAGAGGCATTTTCTCACGCTGAGCGCTGTCGACCAATTGCAACAGACTGAGGCCCCATTTACACGAATGCGTTTTCGTTTTAAAGCGCATAAGTATGCTACGGTTACGCCATCCGTCCACACTAAGCCGGAGTTTTCGAGCCCCAAAAACGGAGCGTTTTGGAAATGCTGGAGAGGCCGTTTTCATTCTAAAACTGCTTCTCTGTCTCAGTGTGGATGGAGGAAACCGGAGACATCTGAAAACGGAGGCATGGTTACTGGACACAGAAATGGGAGCGTCGTTGACCGCACTATTGTCCGTTTTAGGCGTTATTGTGCAGTTTATCTCTGCCTTTTTTACTACAACAGCTGCATATATTCGCAAGAGGCAGGCTATTGTTCGAGCACTCGCTAATCACTTGCGTTTCAAGCAGCATAAGTCCTATTTAGGACGCCGGTTTTAGGTTAGCGTTTGTTGACTAACAATAACCAAATGCCGAGCGAGACACATGCTTCCTGTTTATACTTGAACGTGCATGCCAAGAGTGCGCGAATGGTCACATGATATACGTTTTTGGTGGAGTAGTGTGGACGGAGATATGTTCAGAAACGCTGGGTAAAATGCTAGTGTGAACGCGGATCGTTTTCATGCAAAAACGCCGTTTTAAAACTAAAAACGCTCTAGTGTAAACGGGGCCTGAGTCATCGGTCCAATCAGCACAGATTAGCATCACGCCAAGGAGGAGTTTGGGAACAAAGGAATCGCTGAACAATTCATATGAGAGTTTCTGGGATAATGAAGTAAAAAAAATGCATATTATTAGACAAAGAATGTGTTTTTTGACCTTGCATGCATATCAACTTGTTGTTGGAGACCCTCAAAACCAAAATATGACCCTTTTCAATATATAATATGGGCTCTTTAACATGAATAAATTGTGTCAACATGTAACACTGCATGTTGTGCATAGGATGAGCACTTATTTTCAGATAAAGACATAACTGAAGTATTTCCAGGCAGGTCTTAACTTCATTAAAGGTTCATATAACTATGCTGAATGAATTCAGACATATCACAGCCTGAAAAAAAGGAAAAAGAAACTATATTAACACATAGTGCTGAAAAAAAAAAGAAAGAAAGACAAATTACTTGCAATGCAACATCTGAACAACGTATTTAAAAGTGATAGCCCATAGAATAACTATATGACAAAAGGCTGTTGAATTATTAGAAAAATGTAATGGATTAAAAGTAATATTAGTTCTGGGCAAAAATTAATTGTGACATAATATATGTATGTTATATATTTATGCATATTTGATACACACACGTACACACAAAAACAAAGTTCTACAAAAAATTGTTTCATAGATATATAAATGTATATATATTTGTATCATAAACATATATATTTTATATCTACATATAAAATAACCATTTTCTCAAATTTATGCACTGATATGTATATTTCTATATGCATAACAAATATACACAGTACACACACATAAGTCAAAACAATTATTCGATTAATCGTGATTAAATTTTTGCTCAATAATTAATATGTAAGAAGCATGCTCATGATGTCACCATTCCTAATTTTTGTAGTTCAAAACTATCTTGTGTTTAGTGTCCAAGGATTTAATTGTGATATATGCTGAGTTGCTGATTCTGTTTGTCTGCATTAGTTTTGGGCGGTTTCCCCAGGTGATTCTTGTTGTCTTTGATAGCTGTGTGTATTGAAGGGGTCAATAACTAGCTTGTTTTTTATTTTGTACTGTAGTCTGAGGTCCACTGTTATCAAACATATTACAGAAAAACACATCATAATTTCAAACGGATAGTTTTTCGCATCATCGGAACATTCTTTTTGAATGGACGTGATTGTTTGTAGACTCCGAAGTAAACAGCCACTGCTGTGATTGGCTGAAGGTTTTGAATATAATATCAGGGCAAAACAGGCAGTGATGTAGAAGTGGTTGTTGATCATCTGTGGAGGCGGAGCTTATCTATTACATCATAGGGTACAACATTCCAGAATTGGTGGTTTTGCCAACAATAACATTAAGACTGTCAGCAATAAAAGCTGTTTTAGAGTAACAACAAACTTTTGAGTTTTAAAGTTTACAGGATGTTTTTGATATTACTATGACCTCTTATGTGTCAAAAGATAAAGGGAATTATACTTTCTCAGTTCATGACTGCTTTAATAGCCTTGTGTTGTCTTTGCTTTGTTGAAGTGTTTCCTTTATTGCTTGCTTGTTTACCCCTATTATAGGTTACATTTTTGTTTCTTTATTAAATAATGTTGGAAAGTAGATCCAAACTTTCCAAATTGTAACATAAAAATTGCTAGACAATAAGAAGCTTTCAAAAATAGTGAATCACATTTTTAATATGATCTTGATTTTTTTTTAAATTCCAGATTCTTGCTTCTCATGTTTTATGTGATGGCATGCTCCAAGTGCATGCATGAATGCATTTTTGTTGGTGAGAATCAATATATAAATCATAATAATCATAATAATATTTTTATAAAAAAACACCCAATATCATTAATTAATTCATTCATTCATTTTCTTTTTCGGCTTAGTCCCTTTATTAATCTGGGGTCACCTCAGCGGAAAGAACCGCCAACTTATCCAGCATTTGTTTTACGCAGCGGATGCCCTTCCAGCTGCAAACCATCTCTACCATCTCTATCTCTACCAGCTACCACCTCTGAACTTCGAAGACTACGTCGAATAGTTCGGACTGCTGAGCGAATCATTGGTACAACCCTCCCTACTCTTCAAGAACTGTACTTATTCAGAGCAAGCAGAAGGGCTGCCAAAATCACTCTGGACCCCTCACACCCAGCACACTGTCTCTTTGAACTTTTACCTTCTGGTCGACGCTACAGAGCACTGCGCACCAGAACAGCCCAACACAGAAACAGTTTCTTCCCTCAGGCAATCCATCTCATGAACACTTGATGATAATAATCGTGGAACCAACATGACTACTTGCAATACACTTTTTACACACACATACACTTATTTAACAATACACACGCCAATTTGCACAAAACAGCTGCACATATATTGTATATAGCAGTGGTTCTTAACTGGTTTGGCCACGGGACCCACATTTTTACATGGTCATCAAGCCGCTACCCAATTTTTTAGGAACTATAATTTTAGAAATTATAATTAATTTGTTTGTTAACATACACAAGTAGTGATAGATAAGTCATAAGAAAATCACAAAGACTTACAAATAAACAATATTTTATTGCTGTCATTTAACAAAATGTATTAAATTATAGAAATATTACAAAGTAAAAACAATAAATACTGTAAACAGCGGTTAGGGTAGAGAAATGTTCAGTTACGGAATTAAACTAAACTGTTGTCGCGCGCACATTTTAAAATAAAAGTCCGGTATAAGCAAAATAAATTATTCTTTTCTTTTCTTTTCTTTTTTGACCAAACACTCCGCGACCCACTAAAAATGTTCCCGCGACCCACTTTTGGGTCACGACCCACCAGCTGAGAAACACTGGTATATAGTAACATGCCTGTACATAAACTTGTCACTTTGTATATTTGCATTTAACACTTACTTCTATTTTTTGAATAGTTATTATCTGTTTTTTGTCCTGTCTCTGTAATTCTGTTGCACTGTAGAAGCTCTGTCACAAACAAATTCCTCGTATGTGTGAACATACCTGGCAATAAAGCTCTTTCTGATTTCTGATTCTGATCTCTGGGAAACATCCATACACACTCATTCACACAGAAATGCCAACTGACTTAGCCAGGCTCGAACCAGCGACCTTCTTGCTTTGAGGTGAACATGCTACCCACTATGCCACCGTGTCGCCCTGCGCCCAATATCATTTTTAAAAAGTTCAAACAGCAATGGAGGACTGCAGGCAGCAGCGCAAACTCCCCAATACGGGTCAAATTGAATGAAAGCAGATTATGTGAAAAAGGTTGTGCTATTATTGAATTATTGCAATGTTTTTTAATGTTTACTCTATGAGTGGGCTTTTGACAAATGCAGAAACTGTAGTGAGATGAGTAAAGAGCACTGCATAAATTTACGCTATTTGACACCCACACAAATTCCCGAACCTAATAATTACACAAAGGACTATTATTTGGTTTTCTTTCATTTAAAGCGTCATGAAAACCTTATTTCATTTCAAATTATTAATCATGTTTTAACATTTTGTCAACGCTAAATAGACCTCTAAGTCTTTTAAATTCAGTGGATTAAGATGGATTGATTTGTGAATGTGCTGCATAGGGCAAACATTCTTGAGCATGTATTTACAGAATTTACTCTCATGTTACAACTGTTATAGAATGTGTGTATTTTTGTGGTACACATGTTCATGAATACACCGGTCACACATGCATGTAAGCCATTACAGCAAGTGTAAAGCTCCACCAGGTCGTGACCTCATGAATTTAAATCATTTAACACCTCACTCCAGCTTAGCATCTGAAACTGCAGATAAAGCTGGAAGCGCACATAGATGTGTGCATCTGTCTGATTTTTAGAGTGGTTTTAATAGTATTTCTGTAAATAGTTATTCTGAGAAGCATTTGCCATTGGTGTTACTAATGCCATAAACTACACTGGAGATTAACATTAGAAAACAACTCACAATTTTGTAAAAGCTGAGGTCACTACTTTGACGTTATCCTAACAGGAGTAAAAAGACATGTTTTAAGCATATATTTAATGAGTTACATAGATTCTTAAGCACAGCGTAGATAAAACTTGAGTGAAATTTTAGAACACGGACCAAAATAAGAGAATGCTTTCAGATTTCTCCCAGTTACTGGTGCGGACCATTCACACAGAATTAGTATGTGCTTCTAAAAATCAGCAGAAAATGGTTTTTGGTCCAAAAAGTAAAATGACCATAAATATGACCTGGAAAAAAAAAGCATATGCTACTCTGCAGTGTTCAGTGCACTGATTTCACTCTTCCTCCAGCCATATTCACTATACCAAGGGTGCCCAATCTACCTTCCTGCAGAGTCAGCTATAATCAAATACAACTAAACCAATAGGTTCTAAAGGAGCACCTGGTATTTAAAGAGAGGTGTGTTTGATCAAGGTTGCAGCTGCACTCTGGGTCACACTTTACTTTGATGGTCTGTTTGTTGAATTTAAGTTACATTGCAACTAATTCTCATTAAAGTATAAGTAGACTGTTAGGTTAGGGTTAGGGGAAAGGTTGGTGTAAGTTAACATGTACTTGCAAAGTTTCTTATAGTCAGTTAAATGTCTGTTGAATGTCTGTATCAACAGATATTAAGCACAGTCTACTAATACTTAAATGGAACATCAAAATAAAGTGTTACCGAACTCTGTAGAAAGATAGATCTCAACTGCTGGAACAGGATTGGGCATCCCTGAACAGTACCATTCCCAACCCAGGCTCATTCTGATTATATACACCTATATACATGTCTGTAGAGAGCAAGTTTTTGTTTTCTCGAATCCACCTAAGGCCGCTGTGTACGCTTTCTCAGATCTCAAATTTCTTTCGCGAGTGCCATCCGTGCCTGCTGTTTTTACGTAAATCCACCAGAGGCCACTGTTGACTGACTGATTTATTGACTGACCAACTGACCGATTACCCCACCCCCATCCTCCCCCTTCCCTACACCCAACCAATAGTTTTAAAAAGCAATGCAGAAAACCACTTCAACACTTCCTCACCCTGTTATTTACTTGGTTATTTAATTTTTTGGCTTTTGTTTTTGTCTTACCCGCTCTCTGGAACTATTCTTCACCAGACTCGAATTCTGTTGTCGCGGTCAACTCTGCTCTATGTCTCAAGTCCACCGACGTACATGTCGAGTTACTGGACAAATTGATGATAGCTGTCCATAGGTAAGTAGTCAGCTGGTAAGCGAGAAAAGAAAACGGCATCATACCGCGTTCATTTTGAAGACGAAATGCAACCATACATACTTCTGGTTACATAATTCGTGGTCTCCAGAAATGTATATAGGGCTACGTTGCAATAGGTTGCAATATATCTAAATATTGAGTAAATCACAGTTGTGTGTGTATATATATATATATATATATATATATATATATATA
>CAIGQQ010037975.1:3774811-3793602 GCA_903798035.1 Danio albolineatus | reverse complement strand
TGGGAAACACATCCACACATTGTCATTCACACACATACACTACGGACAATTTAGCTTACCCAATTCACCTGTACCGCATGTCTTTGGACTGTGGGGGAAACCAGAGCACCCGGAGGAAACCCACGCAACCACGGGGAGAACATGCAAACTCCACACAGAAATGCCAACTGGGGATCGAATATATATATATACACAAATATATAATTATATGTATATAGTTGAAGTCAGAATTATTAGCCCCCACTTTGATTTTTGATTTTTTTTAAATAAAATATTTCCCAAATGATGTTGAACAGAGCAAGGAAATTTTCACAGTATGTCTGATAATATTTTTTCTTCTGGAGAAAGTCTTATTTGTTTCATTTCAGCTAAAATAATAGCAGTTTTGGTCAAAACATTTTAAGGTCAAAATTATTAGCCCCTTTAAGAGGGTTCATACACATTTTTACTACAAAAATTCCATGACTTTTCCATGATTTCCCCAAGGCTTTCAAGTAAATTTTCATGACCTAATGTTTCATGCTATGTCTACATATGCTTGGTAAAAGAAAAACAATGCATGTTCAAATTGATTACAGCATACCGTAACACAACAATCTATTCGGTTTAAATTTAAATTTATATCTATGTAAAATTGATTTAGATAATGCTTACACCACACTAATAATGTGAGAGTATGTGATTGCTGAAGGACAGAAAAGAAGCAAATAACCTACAAATATCTGTTTTCTATTACTTTTCCAAAACTTTGTGGGTTTTTCAGTTTATCCAAAACTTTTCCTGGCCTGGAAAATACCATGTCAAAATTCCAGGACTTTTCCAGGTTTTCCATGACTGTATGAACCCTGCTTTAAGCTTTTTTTTCACATATGTTCAAAAAAAATCTCTCTGTTAAACAGAAATATGTTATTTATTAATATATATATATATTTATGTTTTTAAAATGAGCCTATGTTGACCATTTCACCCTATATGCGCACAAGGTGCCCGCAAGTTATGAAAGGCTCTTCACTTACCAATTGCCCCAACCCCTTCATGTTTAAAAGAATTTGTCTTGTAAAGACAAAACCTCTAATCAACAGAGAGAATCACAATTGGCCAACCTTTATCAGCCAGCAATTTTTATGCAGGACATGAAATGTAAAGATGTGCTAAAGTCATTCAAAGTGACTGGACACTTCATAGTCAATTTTCATTGCTGTAACTTTCAGAAATCAAGAAATCACTCATTGTTGATGTCTGATTGTGTTTTTTCCACAAAAAGGAAGGTTTTGTTGAAGTGCCTTGGTTATTTTGTAAAACAGTGCTCTACTAACATGGTACAGCCACAGCTAAAAATTTCTTCAAACTTTGGGCAATGAAGATTACATTATTTCTGAAAAATCTATTATTTTCTAATTTTGATTTACATGAAATGTATCTTCATTATTTTTTAATTGTCATTAATTAAAATTGAGGCAACATTTTTGCAATGCCTGAATGAACAAAGCTCAGGAAGCATCTGTCTATAATAACAAAACAAAGAAAACAATCATTTCTGACTGTTCAGCGTGTGCTTTTCAAAAATCTGCCGTCTAACCGTAGGACAATGCTGCTTCTATTTTACTCCATATACATAAGCACGAACATTTATGGTTTAAAAAAAGTGTGTCAGTGTGAATTCGCTTGTGTTTGTCTGAGTCATGGTGATGTTCAGAGGATGATCCAGCATCCCTCTGTCTGCCTTTTTGTTCCTGTTATATCTTCTGTTCTTGTGTTCGAACATCACAGAAAGCTAAATATACACATACAGTGTTGTGTGATCATGAGAGTGTGTAAATTGTCACCCGTTGTGTCTCGCCTCCACAATAAAATCAGCCCATCTGGGATAGTCGAATGTGTGTTTCAGTGCTGATGAATAGAGTTCTGAAGACAAAGAGAATCGAGGACAGAAGACGGCAAGTTCTTGGAGCATTGTGTATCTGGCCATCTGACTTTTCTGTTCGCCAACTTGTTTTCTTGTTTAGCAGACTGAAGCTTTGAAATGTTGAAGCACTGTACAAAAGTATGTGGTTGTTGCATTTTCTTTTTAGCAAGTATGCATTTAAACAGTTGTGCTGTCTAATTGTATTTGTTTGAACATTGAATACCATTGTTTAAACAGTATTTTCAGTTTACAAATCAAATGTTCAGTATTTTTAATAACCAGTTTATGTAAGTGAAACAGAAAAGAAAGGCTTTAAAAAGATCTGTACAGATATATAAATGGAATGCTCAGAACATATTTTTTTAATCGTGACAGTTATAATAGCTTAGTTTAATTGTGCAGAGACATTTTTGTAAAATGTCTTAAATTTGTAGAACTTGATTGTATCATTTTGCCTCAGGCCTTTTTTTCACAACCCTGAAGTGAAGATTATTAAAATGTTCCAAAATACTTCTGTTACAAATAAATGCTGTTCTTACAGATTTTGTATTCATTAAAGAATTCAGGAAAACAACAATTACTTGTTTCACAAAAAATATTAAGCAAAACATTTGTTATATGCTAAAATATTAGTAATAACAATAAGTTTTCACTTTGGTCCCACTTTATATTGAGTGGCCTTAACTAATATGTACTTAAAGAGAAACTAATCACTGGTTACAATGTACTCATTATATTTTTACATTGTAATTTTTGATTGATTAATACCTGCATGTTATTATATCTGTAATTAATTTCTGTAATTACATTTATAATTACGCTGTTGACCCATCTCCTTCACCTCATCCCACCCTTAAACCTATCCATACCACTAAACTTGTCACTAACCCTACCCCTATCCCACCTCAAGAGCACCACAAGTGTTCTGAAATATATTATGAACACAGTAAGTACATTGTATTTATTTTTGATGCAAGTACATAGTAGTTAAGCACTTAATATAAAGTGGGACCTTCACTTTACAAGCTATAGTTTTGTCTTTTTTGTTTGTTTGTTTTTACGTTTTTGGAATAGAACTGTAGTAAATGGATAGAAAGTGAAGTGTGAGAGAGAGGGCTGATGGAATGGAATGAATTGGAATGGTCCATAAGTTGGGATTGGGCATTGGCCAGTATAAGATTCTGACAGCATGATAACTTTAAATAAAAATATCACAGTTTGATGGTATTGTGATTACTACTCTAAAATATATATAGTTTAGATGTCTGGGTAAAAAACTACCCCACCCCCCTTAAAAAAAATTAAATTAATCGACTTCTGCTGTCTTATTTTGTTTCAATAACACTGATTTCTTTACAATTTAAAGTGGCATCTTTAAATCTCTTTTCTGCTGGAGATACTGGTGTCCTAAAAAAGAAAAACAAATGCAATAAGAAAATCTAACATACCGTAGGAACAGTATAACAAAAAAAAAAACTTGAAATCTTAAAAACCTTGACTTTTTTAAACCGCGGTATACCTTGAAAACTCTTGTCGTCCCATGCCTAGTTGGGATCCTAAATAGGGATGCTGATGAACCAACAATTGCATGGTATTTCTTGAGCCAAAAATCAGCATGCTCAAATACATTAGCCGAGCACTTTTTAGGCAGAGTGCATAGCATCAAGTTCATTAAACTCCCGGGACATTGATCTGGTCAGTTAAGTAGCAGACAGGGTTGTCAATCCCTTTTAGCATCTTTGGTGTTAATGAAAATAACAAACGATGCAGGAGATGAGAGAACTTCCAAACAAGAATGATCTTATAAACAGGATGCACTTACATTTTTTGCTACTCATCTTGTCTGGCTTTTTTGCAAAAGTTTTGCATTTAGCTAAGATCAGTGTTACTTCTGGTAGCATGAGGAAATTTCTGGATAAGGTTCATGAGCATGGAGAAGATTCCAGGAGACATTTTTAGTCTTCTTTCAGTCAGCAGGAGCAATACCTGTTCCTTGTGCAAGAAGGAACAGGGTGACCGCTGCAAAGTGACCTCTATCAAGATCTGGTTGTTTGGACCTGTTTTGCACATGTAAAGACTGGACATTGAATATCCTCTAATAAACATCTGGCTTTCATAATTTTTTCTTGTTCAGGAGATATGTAACCTAAGGCTACATCTTTGACAACTGAGAAATATGTTCAGAGAAATTTGTATTATTCATGATATTTTATGGATGGGGTGGGAGGGTTGTTTTACCTGCACTGTAAAATAGTTGACTCAACTTAAAATTGTAAGGCAACTTGCTGCAGAGCTGCAGTTGTCTCAACTTAAATCAAGTCAAGTACTTGGGTAGAAAGTTGAGTCAAATCAAAAAAGCTCTGCAGCAAGCTGCCTTACAATTTTGAGTTGATTTAACTTTTTTTTACACACAGCAAAAAAATCAATATACATTTAACTCAATTTGAGTTTAACTTAACACTCGAGTGTATATATGACTCCCTCCATTTTGGAGTTAAAATAACACTTTCTAAAGTGTGAAATTTGTACATTACTCACAGAGTTCATTTTAACACAGTACGAGTTTATTCTTACATCAAACTGCAGTGTGTGTTACCCTTCAAAGTGTTAGTATATTACATTTGTACATTACTCACTTCATTGAATAACAAATTAATCTAAATGGATTATGCAAGTGTATATAAGCTAATGAGTGCAGATAGTACACTGCTTTTGATGAGAATTAATTTATCATATCATCAAGACTCATAAAACATACTGGTTTGATCGCGGTTTGTCTGAAAGAACTGGTTCGAGTCACTAGTGAGAAATACACTGCATATTGGGATAAAAGTTTAACACTGAAAAAAAAAACTCTTAAATATACGCTCTTTCACACTCGTGGATTAAAATGTACTCCGGTTTTAACACTAAACAACACTAAAAAAATCACACTGTATATTTGACACCGGAATTTTTGCTGTGCAGTGTGGTTTCTGGAACCATCTATCGCAGGTCTTGAACCCCATTCTGCTTCACTCCACCTCCCAAAGTCTGAGACCATTCGAGGTGAGCTATGAAGCAAACCAGTCATGACTGAAAAGGCATACTGCCCGCAATGATAATTTCAAGCACTAAATGTACCCCGCCACATATTTCTCAGTAATCTAAAAGGTAACGCTAGGCACCTTACTGTATTCCCAGTGAGCCTGTGCGTATTTTTGTTGATCTGATTACAAGTGGACAACAAATAAATACAGGTTCAAATGCTATCTTAAACATTTATTTAGAGATTATCAAAGCCTTCCCAAGGAAGGCTTTGATAATGCAGAAGTTTTGATCAGTGTAAACACCAGTGGGTGAATGAGTTCAAACAGCTCCAAAAGACAGTATAATCTCCGCCTACTGCCCTTATTTCTACACTTTACAGACGTTTGTTGAATTGCTCTAGCCAGACGGGATTTCAACTTTGCAATCTAGATGCTTAAGTTTGGTTCTAGGGTGAACTAAATGTAAGGAGATGAAGGTTGCTGGTTCGAGTCTGGGCTTGGCCAGTTGCCATTTCTGTGTGGAGTTTGCATGTTCTCCCCGTGTTTCCCCCAATGGATATCCAAAGATATGCAGTATAAGTGAATTGGGTAAACAAAATTGTCTGTAGTGTATGAGTATGTGTGAATGAGTGTATGGGTGTTTCGCACTGGGTTGCGGCTGGAAGGGCATTCGCTACATAAAACACATGCTGGAATGTTTGGCGGTCCATTCCGCTGTGGCAACCTCTAAAAAATAAGGGACTAAGCCAAAGAAAAATGAACGAATGAATTGTTTCTATAGTACAACAAACCCACACTTGTTTGGTGTAGTTTTGCAGCAGAAGCAAAAGCTGCAGCTCTCTGTATTGTTTTTGCTTTTCTTCTTTCGTGTTCATATGTAAATCGTGTGACACAAACACTCACCCACAGACCCTTCCTCAAAGAAATCAGGAAGGTAATCAAAAGTGGGAAGACAGACAGATTAAATCAGAAGGTGCAAATGGGAATGTGTCTCACTCGTCTGTTTGTGATCCAGTCGACCAAAACACATCTTAGTAACAGGTGTAAACAGAGCCAGTGAGAAAGAAGCAAAATAACTGTTCAGTAAGAAACGAGCGATGACAGAAAGAGACTCGACAGACAACACCTGATGAAGCAAGACTAAAACAACAGAGAGATATGAATGATAATTATTGGTGTGATTGTGCATGTTTGTGTGGAGGAGGAGGTGCTGAGAAAAAGAAAGCGAGAGAGAAATAAAGCGAAACTGTGGCAGCCGTCTGGCACACAGACCAATCTTTCATCTGCTGCCTTTAATCCTGACATGGTCCACATTCGTGATAAAGCTTGAGCTTGCATAACCAAAACAAGAAAATTCATAATCATAACGCTAAGCCTTCTGACCATCTCTAAATTTAGAAAGGCTTTAAGCAACTGAGAGCGAGCAAGAGAAACATGCTTAAATAGACAAGACTGCACTAGAAATATAGAAAAATCATTTTGCACTTTAAAAAATTGCAATTTTATGATGCATAACTCATGACATGATTCATATATATATATATATATATATGTGTGTGTGTGTGTGTGTGTGTGTGTGTGTGTGTGTGTGTGTGTGTGTGTGTGTGTGTGTGGGTGTGTTTCTTAGGTTGTGGGGACCAAATGTCTATACAATACTACAGTAGCTTCTGACTTTGTGGAGACTTTTTTGGTCCTCATGAGGAAAACGGTCCATAAATCCCATGGAATGTAGTATTTTGAAAATTTAAAAATGCAGATTGATTTCTGTAAGAAAAAATCTATTTGCTGAAATAATAAAAGAAAAACGGCACCATGGTGTTATCAAGACTTTCAGAAAAAGGAAACAGAAAGTGTGAGACTGATGACAGGAGCCAGTGAAGAGAATAACATCAAATGTACTGTACAATCCCATAGACGCAGCACTAGAAATGCCTCACACAAGCGGTAATTCGTTTTTTTGTAATTTGACACAATGAAGATATAATACATACATACAACTAAAGTCAAAATTATTAAACCGAATTTGAATTATTAGCCCCCCTGTGTATTTTTTCCCCCAATTTCTGTTTTGTGGAGAGATTTTTTTAACACGTCTAAATATAATAGTTTTAGTAACACATTTCTAGTAACTGATTTATACACTTTTATACAGCTGTAAGTGACATTTAAAAGCTTAACTAAATAGGTTAAGTAGGCAGGATAGGGTAATTAGGCAGGTTATTGTATAATGATGGTTTGTTCTGTAGACTATTAAAGGGGCTAATAATTTTGACCTTAAAATGGTCTTTAAAAAATTAAAAACTGCTTTTATTGTATCCAAAATAAAACAAATAAGACTTTCTCCAGAAGAAAAAATAATATCAGACATACTGTGAAAATGCCTTGCTCTGTTAAACATCATTTGGGAAATATTTTAAAAAGAAAGAAAAAAAACAAGGGCTAATAATTCTGATTTCAACTAAATGCATATAAATGTTTATATGTTGTTGTTGTTTATTTTACAAAATAAAATATTAAAAAATGTAAAGGATTTGAGATTGTGATGACCGTTAAACATTTTTTGACAATGGCATTTTGTGTACCTGAAAACAAATCTTTTGAAAACAAATTTCAAAGTGCATGTGTTTTAAAATGATATTATTATTGTTGTGTTCATTCTAAAAGCTAATATTTCATAATTTCTGTTAAATGCTTTTTGTTCAGATTATAGCCCTTGTTCCTCTTAAAACGACTCATATTTACATTTTAAATTTAAGTTAAATAATTTCTGTACCACTGTCAAGTGTCACTAAAAATGACTTTTTGACCAGCATTACCAACCAAAATGCAGGTTTATTGAAACACAAAATGTGGAGTTTTTAGATGGTCCCTTACCCACAGTTTTTCCTATTTCCGAATAACTACATTTACATTTATGCATTTGACAAATGATTTGGAATAGGGTTGCATGATATTGGTAAAATCTGATATTTCTTATATTTTATTTCTCTGGGATAAATATTGTGACATGAGAACAGTTTCAGAAATTAGGTTGAATAGCTCTGTTTGATGGTTTTCTGGGGAGTCTTAAGTATTCGGGAGCAGAAATTTAATAATTAAAACGCAAAAAAACAAAAATGCTTTTCTTACTTTGCTTTATCTTGTTTTTAAGTCCAAATATCAAATAAATTCTTAGACCAAGTAAAAATATTGTTTAGTTTTTTACCGTCAAAAGCAATAAGTGAAAAATACGAGTTTTTTCTTGTTTTAAGGAAATTATCTGCCAGTTGGGTAAGTGAAATAATCTTGTTTTTGCTTTTAAATGTTTCACTTGAAACATAAAATAAATGTTTCTTGCATAAATCATATAAATTCCATCCAAATACAGTGATTAAATAAAATTCTTTGACTCCTGGTCAACTATAATTCAGACTGGACATTGCATATCTTTGCAATGTGACTATTGCAGATGCATACATTGCATTATCGATGCTGAAATGATATATAGTGCAACCCTACTTTGGAACACAATTTATGCTCTATTCAGAGTACACATTTAACCAATAAATCAAACATGCACTGTTACTCTATAATATTGATCATAAATCGCTGAATCAGAATAAACCTTAAACATATTGCTCAAAAATGTAAAAAATTCAATAAATAAAAATGTTAAAATAAAAAAAAGAGAGAGAGAAAGTTAGTTTTGCTAATTTTCAATTGTCAAGTCAAGCTTTAAATAGCAAAATTATTGAAACATCTGCTAATGACCAATGATCTATGATCTATGCTAAGCTAATGCCTGGAGATTTGATGAATGGATTCAAAAACGAGCAGTTCATTCTGCTGTGGCGACCCCTAATAAATAAGGGACTAAGCCAAAGGAAAATGAATGATTCAAAAATGGTAAAACTATTTAAAGGGCACCTATGATCTTTTGTAAGGTGTTTAGACAGAACTGTGTGTAGGTATAGTGTGTCCACTGTCATATTGGGGTGATATAAAAACAATAGGTCTCTTTTCTAAATTTACTGACATTAAAATAGGATCCAAAGCCCTCCTTTTTTGAGGCCCACCGCAATGTAACATAGGAGTGCGGTTCCCCCACCACCAAATTGATTGACAGCCACGTATTAACATGTCTCAGTAGTAACGTGTATAATCATATCAACAAGATAGGACGTGTGCAAAGCATCTGGGATTAAAAGATCTGTTTAGCTCACTGTGATCATCAATCATCATCAAATGTGATCAAGAGTGAGTTTTACAAGTTTAAAACATTTTAAAACAGTGCATGTTTGTAATGAATTACAACGATTTTACTGTCTTTATCACCACAGCCGCATGCCGTTACAATTATAAAAGAAGACGATTCAATCCCAGTTTGTGGATGTTAAATCAGGTTTATTTTGTACATAAACATAACAGATATTTATACAGCAGTGGATATTAATGTGTATCTTGTCACATTTGCAAAGTTAAACACGTGCGCTGTGTGTGTGTACGTTAACTTTGTTACGACATTTTGTGTGACCCATCGTTGCAACTTCACAACAAATACATCAAATAATCATTGGGAAAGTTTTTTTGTAGTATTTCTCACAAACGTTACATGAGATCTGCTTCATTCGTGTATGTCTATTGTTCTGTTTATCTGATGCAGCCGGAGAAGGAGATTGAGGCACACTCTGACAGGCACATGGGAATGGTGGGCGGGGAGAACTAGCATTAAAGGCACAGACAACAAAAAGAGCTACGGTGTGCTCAGACTTGAAAATCTGCATGTTTAGAAAGGTATAATAAATAATCTGATGAGTGTTTTGAGCTGAAACTTTACAGACACATTCTGGAGACACAAACGATCTCAAATCTTGAAAAGGGGTAAAATAGGTGCCCTTTAACTCTAGGGCAGTAGTTCTCAACTGTGGTATGTGGAGGCTTACTTCTAATGGTACGTGAAGGAATCGCTGACAAATTGAAGTTAAAAAATAACACACTTTTAACCCTTTGATGCGTACGATAACACAGATGTAATCAGTGATTTTTTTAGGCTAAATTGTTTGTTATGTATTCTTTCATTTGATGCTGTTTTACTCCCTGTATTTGTAACGGTTGTTGGGGGCGTATCCCGTATTTTTATATCCCAATGTTGACAGTTATAGTTTAATCACTTGCTTTTCTGACACACAAAGCCTACTCTAATGTACAGTAAGCAGATCTAAATTCTAATTTCTCTGTTCAAACTATTTAGAATGTTTAAAGTGGCTGATAAATAATAATAATAATAATAAATATTCATAATAAGAAGAATTAATCTGCGACATTTTTGAACTATGCAGGGCTGTAGCTGCTTAAATGCGACTACTGTATTTCTATACTGGTCATTATGGTGATACTTGGAGAGACATTTTTTTTTCTGAGGTGGTACTTGGAGAAAAAAGTTTGAGGACCACTGCTCTAGGGTAAACTACTATTTAACTCTAGGGGAGTTTTAAAATGATATTACCAAAAAAGTGGAGTGTTCATTTAAAACATGATATGCAGAGAGTGATTGTGAATACATGACAACAATAAATACACATATACACACATACACGCATAATGACAAGGGTTAAATGTGATTGTCAATCTCTTGACCTTTCAAATCAAAAGCAGTCTTTTTCTTTTTACGAAGAGGAGAAAAGTTCAAACATAGGTAGAAGTGATGTATAGTTTGGAAAATGATCAACGACTTAAACAACCCAGAAGACATCAATAGGTCATGAAAGGAATGAAACAATAAACACTAAAACGGGCTTCGAGGATCGAATAAAGAACACATGGACAAGAGACAGGGAGAAATGATTAGGAAGAGGCAGAAAAAACGGCCGAGCGTCTGTGCAGAGAATAGCTGAGTTAATAATTGGCCCGTGTTTAAGAGTTAAAACAGGAGTGCGTGCGTGTGCGCGAGCATCAGCTTTTGATCACACTCCTGGTCCTTCATTTGCCCCCTGTGGAGCAACAGGAGCTCCATTGTGGAGGAGTGTGTCTTCAACCACAGTCTGGCCCTCAATGCGGACCACCTGTATGCTAATGAGGGATCATCCCATTGTGCTGGCAGAAACAGAACAGCTTGTCGGAGTGTGCCGAAACGAGACTGTGACCAACCAGGGAGTTAAATATAGGGCGACAGAAGTGTGTCTGTGTGGCGTGAGGTCAGATTGTGGTGGTTCTAATTGATGACCTCAGATGGAGGTCAGAGAAATAGGCTATGGGTTCAATACAACTGGACAGATTTATTTTAAAACTGTTTTCTTTTTTCCCCGCATGGGTCCATGTGCAATAATAAGAAGAATAAGAATAAGAATAAGAATAAGAAGCATTCTTATACATCCAGTGAATATTAAACATCTGAAGACAACATTAGGAAATATACTGGAATTTCAAAGATGCTTAAAACTAATTTTGTTTTGTTTTGTTTTGTTTTGTTTTTTGTTTTGTTCTTTTGTTTTGTTTATTTTATTTTATTTTATTTTATTTTATTTTATTTTATTTTATTTTATTTTATTTTATTTTATTTTATTTTATTTTATTTTATTTTATGTATTGTGTTTTGTTGTGTTGTGTTGTGTTGTGTTGTGTTGTGTTGTGTTGTGTTGTGTTGTGTTGTGTTTTGTTTTGGTTCGTTTTGTTTTGTAACAACACTTTACAGTTACTGTAGGTCCGTTAGTTAACATTAACTAAAAAGTGACAAAAAATTATTTGAATGTTTATTATCATTTAAGTATGCATGTATCTATTTTCTTACAGCGATAGTTCACCCAAAATGAAATGAAAATTCTGTCATCGTTTACTCAACCTCTGCTTGTTCCAATCCTGTTTGACTTTCTTTATTCTGTTGAACACAAAGGAAGATATTCTAAGAATGTTGGGGAAAAAACAGCCAATGACTTCCATGTTCCTACTATGGATGTCAATGGCTGCTTTTTCCCAACATTCTTCATAGTATATCGTTTTCTGTTTAACAGAAGAAAGAAATTCCTAACCGTTTAGAACCACTTGAGTGAGCAGAAATGAAGAGAAGTGTTCATTTTGGGTTAACTGGGTCCATAAATTTCCACACAGTATTACACAATTATGTTAGGAAACACTAATAACACAATGACTGTGGAATAATATGTAAGTGTGTGTGTCTATGTATCAGAATCAGAATCAGTTTTATTGCCAAGGAATTTGCTTTGGCTACAGAAGCTTCCAGTGTACATAAAGTGACAAGTGACAAGACAGAATAAATATAAAAAAAGAGATGCAGTCAGGCCAAAAAGATCTTTATGTTGAAATGTATGTACAGATTTGTTATAAATATACAGGTTATAAGGTGCTGTGTAAAAATGCGTAAGAAGTATTGCATCGTATATTGTTATAAGGTGCTGTGTACAAGTGCGTATGAGAAAGTATTGCATGTTTATTGCACAACAGAAAAAAATATTAACTTCATGAGGTAGATGGTCTGAGGAAAGAAGCTTTTCCTGTGTCTGGCTGCTTTTGTGCTCGGTGCTCTGTAGCGCCGGCCAGACGGTAACAGTTCAAACAGGAAGTGTGTTGGGTGCGAGACGTCCTGGGTTATTTTGGGTGACGCGAGGCGTCCATGTATTTATTTATTTATTTATTTGGAGAATCAAATCATATAAAAATAATTCTTGGAAAATCATTTGACAGTGAAGATTGGATAAATGACTTTTGAAAAACACAGTAAAAGTTTGTTCCAGAATAAATAATTTCTTATTTTTTACTAGAATAAAACTAATTTATTCCAGAATAAATTACATATTAAAGTTGAAAATTATTATTTTAAATTCTAATAAATTCTGATAATATTTTATAGTATTACAGTATTTTTCTTGTATTAAACATTACTAATCTTGTTAAGTGTAAGACTAAACAAATTACAAAGGACATATTACAGACAAATTTTTAAATAATACTTGTCATTTTTATTTCATTTTTAATCAGATGACTGTAGAAAGTTTCTTTCTAGCATCAGTTCACATGAGTAAAACAGCTTGATGAAATCAAATCAAAAAAGCTTTTTGGCTTTTTCTCTATTTTTGCACTCTGAATATTTAATCCTCTAACAGTTGATTTTCTCCTACATGAACACCTACTCCGTTCTCCAGGTCATCCGTCACTTTTGTTCATTTATATTATGCAATTTTCAAAGTAGGTCTATTTTGCTCTTTCTCTTTCTCTCACTCAACCCATCTTTCCACCTCTGTGTTTCGCAATAGCGTGTTCTCCAAAAGCCTCAGGGTGTATCTTGGCGCAACGAAACAGAAATCCACTCCCGTTTCCAACCAAACCCTCAACGGCCTCTTCAGAGCCTTATCTAGGCCTTAACCTTTTATAATTTAACCACATAAACCAATCTTTTCCATATTACACCCAGCCAATTGTTTCTACAGATTCATTAACTCGCCCAATCTAACTGTTTCCTTTTCAGTTTTACACGCTGTTAGCTAAAAAGTAATTATATCTCAGTAATAATTCACTCAGGTGAGGCCTAGAAACCAAAACACTGAGTATATAAATGGTTTCTCCAAGCACCCGAGGGGAAGCACAGCTTGAACCGCATAACGGTTGACCAAAGTTTGTCAATGTTATTGTTGTTGTCGTTGCTTTTGTTGCATAACTGCGCAGCTAATTTTGCATGTCAGGCAGCTAGCAAACAAAGTAAGTGTTCCTCAGAGACGCGTAACAGCTATGGGCTTGTTTCACGATGAGAAATAAATACATTTTTCATGAGATCTTTCATCATTCCCATCTGAAGTTAGAAGCTAATCAAAGCAGTGAATAATTTTCTTTGTTGCGCCGTTGAAGATCTGCTGAACCCTCGAGGATGAGCATTAGCAGCTTGACAGCTTAAACGCTAAATTAACTCTAAACAGCACTTCATAATGCACTGTTGTTAAATTATCCTTCTTCTCATTTTTCATTGTGAAAGCTTTGTTGGGATATCCTGTAAAAGGTTAGCGCAAAGTTAAATGATGCTAAGAGCCATTGAAATGAATGTGTTGTTGGCTGAATTTTGCAGCAGCAATGGAGGAGAACTGTTATATGCTAACTTTAACAGAACGTTAGAGAATTTGGGTTGTAGTGGATGCAGGGTTTCCAGGCTGAATGGCAAAGTCGTTTACACCTTGATCACTTCGTAAAGCTGCAGTTTGTTATGCAGATGTGGACATTGTTCTGCCACTGGCCAGAAAGCTGAACGACTGTTCATTCACATTCTCTCTCTCTCACACACACTTATACAATAGGATTAACACTGGAAACAAATATATAGTAACAATTCAACAAAATTCACATCACATTTCAAACTATATTAAAAATCTTTAAATAAAACTGCTGGTAAAATTGAAATAAAAATAACATTTGGAAATCAAAGGACTGAAATTATAGTTTTATAAAAATGTAAGTCTCTTTAAACACTGCTGAATGCTATATATTCAATGAAAACACTGCTGAATGCTGAAAGTAATAATAGATTGGAACTATAAAGCACAAAAAGACAAAAATAAATAATTAAATACTGTAAATAATATATTATAAATATAACTAAAAACATTTCAAAAATCACCTAGATTGCTTAGAGCTGTGATCCATTAAAGTTGCGATGTGGAATTGATGTGAAATTCATGTACAAACAGACACACACATAGAGGTTGGTATTTGTGATTCTTCACAGATGTAATGTATTTTATACTGTAAAAAAAAACAGTTATTATATGGCCTTACCTTACCCCTAAACCCAACCCTCAAACCTGTGACAAACTTTAAATGTGAAAAAGTATGATTTTAAGCAGTTTTAAATGAGAAAACAAGGCATGTCCCCATAAATCACATCAACATTTTTATACCTAAACCATACCTATGTCATTATACAAATTTGTTCCCTCATAAACCACATAAACAAGCACACACACTTGTACACAAGCAGGCAGGGTGTGTCATTTTAACAACAAACAACACTGAGCAAAAACAATTTTCACTCATTTCTTTTCAAGTCTGTTGCTTGTAAATGTTATTAAGACGCAGCTGGTAAAATTCTAATAAATTCATTCACTCATTCATTTTCCTTTGGCTTAGTCTCTAGACTAAGCGATCAGAGGTCGCCACAGCGGAATGAACCACCAACTAATCCAGCAAATGTTTTACACAGCGGATGCCCTTCCAGCTGCAACCCAGTACTGGAAAACACCCATACACACTCATTCACACACATACACACACTCCTACACTACAGACAATTTTTCTTTTTATACAATTCACTTATACATTGTAAAACAAATCCTAGTTGCCTTAATTTTTTAAGCTAAATCAAACTAACCTTATGAGTCCACTGAACCTATATTATGTTAAACTGACTTAAAACAGCTCGCATAAATTATAAAATTAAGTTAGATAAGTTACAATGACCAAATAACATATGCTGTCAGGACTAATTGATCATACAATTTTTACAGTGTATCACATGTCTTTGGACTGTGAGGGAAACCGGAGCACCGGAGAAACCCCACACAAACACGGGGAGAACATGCAAACTCCACACAGAAATGCCTACTGGCCCAGATGGGACTCAAACCAGTGATCTTCTTGCGGTGAGGCTATAGTGCTAACCACCGTGCCACCCTAAATTGAAATAAATCTTTTTTTTGCATTTCAATTGAAATTCACTTGCACCAACAGCACTAACGTTACTATTGGAACAAAAACGGCGATAAATAAAAACCAAAAAATCAACTGAATATGCAGTCCACTATGCAAATGTGTCCTTTGTTCAGCCACTGTTCAGAACACTGGACCACTGCCTTCTCTCACACTCACAAACGGTTACACACAAGCGGACAGTATGGCCTAACAATTGCCGAACACTCCTACACAGATCTATCCACACTTTATAGACAGCACCGGCCACTGTGTAGGGGGATAGTGAGAGAACAAAAAAGAGAGTGTGAACAAGAACGAAGAAAAAAAAAGAGACTGAGAGGAATTTCAGCTTCTGCCATAGACTGTGATGGGCTCAGTGTGGATGCCAAGGGAAGCCTGCTGTGGGCAGATCTGTTCCTGAACATTTGCTCCCAGCTCTGCCTCCTACGCCAATCCAGCGCATAAGCATTATTTAAGCGTTCGACCAGTGCTTGAGAATAAACCTGTTTTTTTATTTCACTGCTGTATTTAAAGAGTTAGTTAATGTAAAAATGAATATTCTGTTATTTATTATCTACTATCACGTAGTTTCAAACCCCTGAGACATTTGTTTATCTTCAGAACGCAAATTAAATTATTTTAGATGAAATCTGAGAGCTCGCTCATGCATTCTCCATAGAGAGCAACAGGCTTGAGAGGTTCAAAGTCCAGATAAGAAACCAGAAACATTGTCGAAACGTTCTATGTAACATTAATGGTTCAACTGTAATCGCATGAGGGCATCACGGTGGTGCAGTGAGCATCATGATTGCCTCACAGCAAGAAGGTTACTAGTTTGAGCCTCAACTGGGTCAGTTTGCATTTCTGTGTGGAGTTTGCATGTTCTCCCCTTGTTCGCGTGGGTTTCCTCTGGGTGCTCCGGTTTCCCCCACAGTCCAAAGACATGCGCTTTAGGTTAATTTGAATAAACTAAATTGACCTTTGTGAATGAGTGTGTATGGATGTTTCCCATTGCTGGGTTGCAGCTGAAATGTAAAACATTTGCTGGATAAGTTGGCAGTTCATTCCGCTGTGTCGACCCCAGATTAATAAAAGGACTCAGCTGAAAAGAAAAAGAATGTAATGAGCTCCAAGAACAATTTTGTGCACCAAAAAGTTTAAAACTTGTAAACTTTAATGTTATTTTCCCTAATATAAAAAAGTCACATATTTAGTGGACTAACTTTAAATCAGGAGGTCGTAACTAATATGTTCTTGCATAAAAAAATACAGAACAATTACAGAAAATAAATAAAATACTCACTGTGTTTATAATGTATTAAGCATATGAACAAAAAATTGCATTTAGAAGGTACATATAAATACATATTAGTTAAGGCTACTTGGTATAAAAGGGGACAGTTTCTTTAATAAAAATTATTCAGAATTGTAATATATTTATTTTATTTTATTTTATTTATTAACTTTACCCAACACTCAATAATTTATTGTTATTAGAATCGTAAGTTCATGAAAAATCAGTAACAAGCATGCCGTAAAATAAAGCATGGCTGAGTATTTGAGGAGGATTTTTACTTCACTACATTCTAAAACAAATTTATATATTGTGCTAAATATATTTAAATATTGTGCTACTTTTCTCCTCTATATTTCAAAATTGTTCTGAAATAAATGTGAAAAAAAAGATCTGTCCACGAACTGGAGAAATGATCTGTCTGGTTTGTGAATAAGTTGGATCTTATCGATTAAATTGGTTTACAAATCACACTATAAATTCAGACATATCTGATTTCATCTGTTTTGGGTCAGCAGCTCACTGATTCAGATGATCCGATCAGAGAGAGTCTAAACGACCCAGATCCAGTCGGAGCAAGACTTGAAAAATGAGTCAAAAACGGCACAGCTCCTCTCAGCTTGAGTGTCCGTGACTAATGCCTAATTTAAGGATTTATTATTAAAAATGAAAATCATATTTAGGTCACAACTGTCAGTTGTTTGTGGAGTGAGTTGAGCTATGAAGTGCTTGCATGTGGACATCTGCATATTTGTGTGTGATCATCTGAATGGGAAGATGTTATTTATAAACTGAGTCGAATATCAAAATAGCACAAATTTATGCTCAGGCATTTTTCCTGTTGCTGTAGTAGCGCGGTTGCATAGTGTTCCTCATAAACTGATTACACATTTTGCCCTATGTTGAGCCTTTTTAATGCATTTAGATATGTTACTTACACACATTTCATGTTTACTTTAAAAAAAAAAAGATTTTTAGTTATAATAAAAAAACTATTTTCTTGCTAAGTAAATGTGTCAAAAAAACACATTTTCATCAGTTTGACAACACACTGCAAATAGTGCAAATCACAATGGAAATGTGTCGAGGGACCCTTAATAAAACCCAACAAAAAATTGTTGGCTAGTAGGGCTAAAATATAGGAATGTCAAGTTATCATACAACCAGCACATTAAAATAAAATAAAAAAAATTAAAAACTCACTTCTCAGATCTCCGACAACACCGCTGACTGTAAACAGAAAGCAGCCAGGTTCGTCACTTTTTAGGGTCCCCCGAACACATTTCCCAGCACGTTTCTGTATTTGCACGTGTTGTGAGAATTTGCATGTCAGTGTATCGTCAAATTGATGAAGATGTATTTTCTTCAGTCAGTGTTTTTCTAAATGCATGTATTTCTTGCAGTGCATTTGAGCTCTTGCTACGGTAGCCGAGAGAGGTTAACGCGCTGCAATTTAAGAAAGCACATGCAATAACAAAAAACACCAGCAAATAAAGAAACGATCTTCATCAATTTGACAGCACACCTGTTGCAAATTGTCACAACACAGACAACAGAAGAAATGCGCAGCAAATTGGTCAAAACACAATGGAAGAAACGCGCAGCAAACAGTCACACAACACAATGGAAATGTTTCAAGAGGACCCAAAAACATGACGGACCCAGCTAAGATACGGACCCGCCGTGACTGTTGTTCAGTGAAGTGTTTGGTGGTCTTTGAAAGGTGAGTTGTTTTTCGTTTATTTTAATATCCTGATCACACGATTCCATTGTCTTTTGTACATTATCAGTCTAATTAATGATCAACTGAAATGTTGCGTTATTAAATAAATTAACTACATCCGTATCTCAGCTGGGTCCGTCATGTTTTTGGGTCCTCTTGAAACATTTCCATTGT
>CAIGQQ010037975.1:3743114-3764811 GCA_903798035.1 Danio albolineatus | reverse complement strand
CCCCTTAAAGCAGTGGTTCTCAAGCTTTTTTCACCAAGTACCACCTCAGAAAAAAATGTCTATCCAAGTACCATCATAATAACCAGTATTGAAGTACAGGAGTGTAGTAGGCCTAATAAAGCAGCTACAGCACTGCACAGTTCAAAAACAAGGCAGATTATTCTTCAAATTGAGAATATTTATTATTGTCAGCCACTTAAATAAAAGGTTTAGGCTATTAAAATCAATTTACTGATCACATCGGTGTTACCATATGCGTCAAAGTGTTTAAAGTGTGTTCATTTTTTTACTTTAATTATTCAAAGATTCCTCCGTGTACCACTAGAAGGAAGCTTGTGTACCACTAGTGGTACGCGTACCACAGTTTGAGAACCACTGCCTTAAAGCATGATGGTAAACATCCATACACACTCAGACAGTGGCTAATTTAGTTTATTCGATTCACCTATACCATGTCTTTGGACTGTGTGGGAAACCGAAGCTCCCGGAGGAAACCCACGTCAATCATGGACATGCAAACTCCACACAGAAATGCTAACTGACCCAGCCGGGACTCAAACCAGCTACCCACTGAGCCACCCTGTCGCCCTAAGCAAAAAAATATTTAAAATGTAAATTCAAAAAAGGTTTTGACCAGTCACACATTTACCGTCCTACTTGCTTTCATTTGTTGACTGACATATTGAACACACACACAGAAAACCCACACGGTGTAAAGTCACCTGGCTTAGCAGTGCATACACACTGTCTTTAGATCTCACTGCGGATCAGAAGTGGAGCGAGTCTGACTCTAATCTCCACATTAGGCGGCGCTAATGAAGGCACTGATGTGTTTGGTTACTCCGTCTGAACAAAGCCGCAGGCTGTTTAGACAGGTCGACTGATGCTTACCACTCAGTGGGAAAGACAGAGATGAAGGGGGCTGTAACGAACAACGGGGGGCCAGTCAGGAGCCTCTGTGTCTGTCCTTCGTTTAACCACGGCTCCCAATGGCAACAATAACAAATGCATGTGCCAAAAGGGGGAAAGTGATCGAGCAGAGGGCATTCTGGGGGGAAAAAGAGACCGCCTTGTGTTGTAACGGCTGTGTGAGGGAATGTTATGCTAATGTGACAGTATTTTTTAAATTGCGCATCGTTACAGAATAAGCTGTTTAGCCAATCTGATACAGTCCGCTGACCACGAAACAACATAGTTTGAAGTATTACGAAAACATTTATTCAGGTATGCTCTGCTGTCTGTTTGAGAGAGGGAAAAAAATGACTACATTTAAAATAAATCACGGACAACTTGAAAGTAAAAGCAACACACTGTGTGGCTTGTGGATTTGTCATTTGTACATCTGGCAACATCGGCAGGGAAGCTTCAGATCAGATGAAAATGAGAAAAGCAAATGAGAGGTCAATAAAAAAAGAGACAGACGGAGAGGAGGCTGTAAAAACACCGAGAGCCGATTCAAAGAGCCTGTCAGTCAGTCAGAGCGGCTCCGTCTCTGATACCAAGAGAACAAGAAGATCATATAACATGGCTGTGTTTTTATCATTTTAATGATTTTTGTTTTTGTATTTTGTACTTATTTCTCAATTATTTATTTTATCTTAAGCAGATGCAATTGTCTTGTTAAATGTTTTTTTTAGTTTATTCAGCAAAATATGTATTACTCTGCTTTTCTGCATTGATTTAAATAGCACTGTTGAATTTACAGTATTTAAGCCAAGTATATTATAAGTAACTGAAATGGGCCATATGCACAGCTAGTGTTTTTCAGCCAATGGTAAGCTTCCGATGAAAGGTTAATCTGACTATTTTAAAGTTTATAAGGTTACTTTTACAGCATCGACGTTGTAATGTAGTTGAAATACAATCAGTTACATAAACTCAAGCATTCATTTAGTTGTTCAAGCATAACAAGATAATAGACCGTGCCGTCAGTACCAGCAGGCGAGTGCAGAAACTCCATTCAAAATAATGAAGTAAAATAAATGTTCATATTTTAAAGAGATGGCAAGGAAAAATTACATTTAATGCAGTGCTTCTTGTCCGGTCTGAGACCCACCTTATATGAAATATCTATTAGGCAGTGAAGATAAGTGATTTTTAAAGAAAACCGATCCGATTAAACAAGGCAATTTTGTAATAGAAAGACAGTTCACCAGAAGCCATCAGGCTGGCTGGCTGAAAATTAAAAGCCTGTGTGCATATACCTCATTAAATGGCCTAAAAATTAACGTTACTTTTTAGCAGAAAAGTAATTTAATTACACTGTAAAAAGTTATTAGTTACTTAAGTTAAGTTGATTTTACTTAAAAATTGTCAGTAAACCCATTGACTTAAATTTTATAATTATGCACACACTGTAAAAAAAATGATCCTGGTTGCCGTATATTTTTAAACTGAATCAGATTAAGTTGTTATATGAATAGCTGAATTATATTAAGTTAAACTGACTTAAAACAGATCACGTAACGTTTAGTTAGAAGTTAGAACTTGATAAATGAAGTTAGAACATGGTTAACTTAGTTTAATAAGTTAGAATGATCTAAAACATCAGGACATCAGGCTGTCGGGACTAATTGATCATATCATTTTTACAGTGCATAGTTTGTTTACTTAATAATTATAAGGCAACGAGTTTACTTTCTTTTTTAAGTAAAGTCAACTAATCACTTTTTACAGCATGGTTACTTTGTAAATAATTACACTCAACACCAATGGCAACATAATAACATAAAATAAATAAACATGCATTTAAAATGTTTTAATACTAACCCGTCTTAAAGCTATGTACTATTTTCTTAATCACTTCATAGTTCATTTATTCTTATTTTGAGTCTTTAGTGTTAGATCACGCCTTTATCGTCTCAAAAAAGATTAATTTCCAATCATATTTGAAGACCTTCATAACATAAAAATATGAAAAACTAAAAGATTCTAAATCACTGTAAAATAAGTGAACAAACAGTTTGAGTAAACAAAACAAGCCAAAAAAATAAAAAATCTAAGTGATTGATTTAAATGTCATTTTTGTATTTAGTACAAAAGGCAAATAAAATCACATTCTGTGACAGAAGAGGGCTTTACCAGGGTGTTTCCCTCACACACGTGCATCAGGGTGGAGCTGTGGACGCTCCCTCTGGCTGTTTCTGTGTCGCCTGCGCGTTTCTTCTGTTTGTTTGTACATGTCAAGTGTCTGTTTTTGACTCATGTTATTCCTGAGGAGTGTCTTTGTTTCACTACATCACTGACAGTCATTCATGTTTTTTTTTTCTTCTCTTCCTCTAGTTTCCTCTGGGACGATTATACCGTGGATGTGCGCATTAATGACTATCTGGACATCATCTGCCCTCACTACGCACATGGCGAGATCGCTTCTCAGGAGGCCGAGCGATACGTGCTGTACATGGTGGAGCTGGAGGACTATGAGAACTGCAAGCCGCATTCGTTTGATCAGCTGCGCTGGGAGTGCTCACGACCCTTCGCTCCTCATGCCCCCGAGAAGTTCTCCGAGAAGTTCCAGCGCTTTACACCATTCACTCTGGGCAAGGAGTTTCGCCAGGGCGAGAGTTACTACTATATCTGTAAGTGTCCATAATTTGGCTTCTCTACCACAATTAGTGATCAGTAAAATCTTTAAAACATTTATTTATTTATTTTATTTATAGAATAATTTATTTGGAAAAATACTACTAACAGTGCTTATAATCAAATAAATTATAATAAATGATAATATAACTATCATTTTAAAAAATGCCCATGTTTAATATGCAAAAGATAATACATAAAACTGCAAATATTATAGTAAAGACTCTTGAATACTTTGGTAATGTGATATAAGTTCTCAATAACTTAATGATATTGAATGATCTAATAATTTATTCAAACTTTGTTTAGCAAAATCGCTTCGCTTATTAAAAATATAAATATATAAGTATGTTGTGCAATCAATAAAGTCAGAAGAACAAAATGCCAAATAAAAACATGAAAAAAATCTATAAAACTAGATATTGTTTGTAAAAAAGGGGTTATTTTATGTTATTTTAGTCATACGATTGCAAAATGTTTTTACTAAACTAAATAAAAATTCTGTTAAAATGTCATTTTTCAGTTTTCCATATTTCAGATTCCAATTCTGAGTGTTCACTGTGTTTTTTCCACAGCCAAGCCTCTCCACCATCATGGCCAGGAGTGTTTGAGACTGAAGGTGGATGTTGTTGGACCTCACGGTAAGTCAGCTCAGCTCTACACACTCACAACAAGACCTTTCTGCAGTCTTTACTAGATCACAACGACAAGCGAAACCTCACTAATCACCCGACTCTTTCATTTAATGTCTCAGGCTCCAAGAACAAGAAGAAGATGCTGGAAAAAGTTGAAGAAATAGAGGGAAAGATGGCTGCCGGAGGAGTCCACAACCCATCCAACAGGCTTCCAGCAGGTGAGCACTTCTTTCTGTCACACTTCCTGTAGAAAAGATGAGGAGTTTATAATCCAAAGTAACATAAAAAATCGTTCTCTTGTGCTTTTAGATGACCCTATCGCCATGATCCCGGTTGTGCAGAGGAGTGTCGGCAGCTCGGGTGTTCGCGTGGCTCCCGTCTCCAGCTTTGTCACATTGATCTCTATATTCATCTGCCTGGTTCTCCAGCGAGCTTCATAGAAGAAGGCTTTATAGACTCTGGTCCGTTTGGACGCTAAAGACTTTAACGCTGGTGCTGGATACTGGCTCCAAGAGCTGATTTTATACGAAGAATTTTCTACAAACTAAAGTTTTTTGGTGCTTGCGTGCAAGTTGTTGAGTGACGTGTTTGTGTTTGTGAGAGTGATGTGACCAGAGAAAAGGTGTTTTTGAAGAACCTTCTCTCTCTTTTTTTGAAGAGTATTTACAGTTCTGTACCCCATCAGCTCTTTTTATTTGTCTTTTTGTATGTGTTCATTGTTTTCCTGGAAATCCGTTGTATTTACAAATGTGATTCAGAACTAACCTTAAAAACTGGAGGTGTTTTCCATCTTTATAACTGGATATGTGATGAACACGGGTGAACACTAGGCTAGATGTTGTGTTTGATAGAGACCTTCGTTCTACTGTACCGATTTGAGCCAAAGATCACAATAGTTGTGGTAAAACTAACCCTGATCTTGCACCTTAAACAGAATTGATGTTCGTGTTCGTAAACCTAGACGAGTTTACTAGCAGTGCCGTTTTCTCCCCTGTGTTTACAATCTAGTGTTGCTGTAGTTTCAGTTGGTTTCTGTGATGTAATGTGAACACACCCTACAAAATGTACTGGCACTAATGTATAGATGAGATCAGATTTTCGTTTGTTTTTTTTTTTTATTCATGACACATTTGGTTTTGAACAGGAATGTTGGGTTGTGCTGTTTGTGTTTGTGAGCGTGAAGCTGGCCTTCTGACAGAGAGCACAACACGCACAAGCTACTCAAACGGTTGAATTCTCTTCAATAAGTTAAAAGAGTTTCTTTTGTAAAAATGCTGTTTTGTACTGTATTGTTTATAAACCTGTAAATAGTTCTGTAAAAATGTACATACTGAGAGTTATATAAAATAAAGTCATTTGTTAATTATGAAATAATATTGTATGAAGATGTTTTGTTAAGTATGAACTGTGTGTATGTGTTAAAGAAATAGTTAGGACGTGGTAAAATGAGCCAATCCACCAGTCCCATAATGGGTTAAATAAATACCTTCTGAAATGAAATGGTGGGTTTTTACAAGAAGTATACTTAACGGTTACTTTATTAGGTACACCTGTCCAACTGCTCGTTAACACCAATTTCTAATCAGCCAATCACATGGCAGCAACAGACATGGTCTAGATGATCTGCTGCAGTTCAAACCGAGAATCCGATTGGGGAAGAGAGGTGATTTAAGAGACTTTGCTCGGGGCATGGTTGTTGGTGCAAGACAAGCTGATTTCAGAAACTGCTGATCTACTGGGATTTTCATGCACAACCGTCTCTAGGGTTGACAGAGATTGCCTTGTCGATGCCAGAGATCAGAGGAGAATGGCCAGACTGGTTTGAGCTAATAGAAAGGCAACAGTAACTCAAATAACCACTCGTTACAACAGAGGTATGCAAAAGAGCATCTCTGAACGCACAACACATCAAACCTTGAGGCGGATGAGCTACAGCAGCAGAAGACCACACCGGGTGCCTCTCCTGTCAGCTAAGAACAGGAAACTGAGGCTACAATTCACACAGGCTCACCAAAATTGAACAATAGAAGATTGGAAAAACGTTTCCTGGCCTTCTGAGTCTCGATTTCTGCTGCGACATTCGGATGGTAGGGTCAGAATTTGGCATCAACAACATGAAAGCATGGATCCATCCTCCCTTGAATCAATTTGAATCAATGGTGTAGGGGGATACACTTCCATCGTTGAGTCAGTCCTCTGGCCTTTAATAACTGTCTGGTTTAGCTCAGCTGCCAAATCTCACCTTCGAAGACTACGCCGAATAGTTCGGACTGCTGAGCGAATCATTGGTACAACCCTCCCTACTCTCCAAGAATTGTACTTATCCAGAGCGAGTAGAAGGGCTGCCAAAATCATTCTGGAACGCTCACACCCAGCACACTGCCTCTTTAAACTTTTACCTTATGGTCAATGCTACAGAGCACTACGCACCAGAACAACCCCACACAGAAACTCTTTCTTCTCTCAGGCGATCCATCTCATGAACACTTGATGATAATAATCGTGAAACAAATAGCACTACTTGATATAAACTTTTTAAACACACATACACTAATACTTTACATGCCAATTTCCACTTAACAGCTGCACATATAACGTTGTATATAGTAATATACCTATACATACACTTGTCAATTTGTATATTTGCATTCACTACTTACTTCTATTTTTAAAATCTATTTTTTAATCTGTTTTTTGTCCTGTCTCTGTAATTCTGTTGCACTGTAGAAGCTCTGTCACGAAAACAAATTCCTCGTATGTGTGAACATACCTGGCAATAAAGCTCTTTTCTGATATTTTCTTGGCAAGCTTTGGGCCTATTAGTACCAATTGAGCATCGTGCCAACCCCAAAGCCTACCTGAGTATTGTTGCTGACCATGTCCATCCCTTTATGACCACAGTGTACCTGTCTTCTGATGGCTACTTCCAGCAGGAAAACGCTCCATGTCATAAAACGCAAATCATCTCAAACTGGTTGAACATGACAATAAGTTCAGTGGCCTCCACATTCACCAGATCTCAATCCAATAGAGCACCTTTGGGATGTGGTGGAACGGTAGATTGGCATCATGGATGTGCAGCCGACAAATCTGCAGCAACTGCGTGATGCCATCATGTCAATATGGACCAAAATCTCTGAGGAATATTTCCAGTACCTTGTTGAATCTATGCCATGAAAGATTAAGACAAATGGGGGACCAACCTGGTAAAACATACCTAATAAAGTGGCCGGTGAGTGTATATATATATATATATATGTAAAAGTATTAAAGGGGTAAAACCCCAAAAAATGAATTTATTCTCTATTTACTCTCACTCAAGTGGTTTCAAACATATGTGTTTATTTAATCTGTTGAACAAAAAGAAGAAGATATTTTGTAGAAAGTTGAAAACCGGTAGCCAGTAAACATAGTAGGAAAAACAAGTACTATTTCAATGGTTACAGGTTTTCAGCATTCTTCAAACTATCTTCTGTTCAACAGAAGAAAGAAAGTCAAACAGGTTTCACATTTTCGCTTTTGGATAATCTATCCCTATAAATATGCTATCACAAACTGCCTTTTGTTAAGAGAGAGTTGAGTTATACTGATAATGTACTGAAAAATGAAAAATGCAAATGCAAAATGGCAGAAAATGGAGTAAAATAAAAAAATAGATTGTGCACTTTAGCAAAATAAGCAGGCAAGTTTGCAGTACAATTGATATTTTTCTTTCCATATATACACATTTGACTCCTTGTGTTTTTAGTTTGCTAGGAGAGTTTGTGCAGTTATTTTTAAACATGTGCATGTGTGTACATGCTTTAGTACCCCAGTCGAACACTAAAGCCACAAAATAATAAAAAGAACATTATTTGGACGACAGATGTGCAGAATGGAATCTGGCAGAATTAACTCACTTTCTTACATAAAAGGGGGCAAACATGAACTGATCATGTCAGTAGGCCTATGTCACTTAAACAGTCAGTGCACAGTTAGGACGGTCTGTTTTTAAATGCAACATGAGAAACTAAAATTATAGAACAACGCGGCCAAAGTTCCCAGACCTTCAGCCATCAGTCTGAGGTCTGGTTATGTGAAACAAGCTGATGAGTGAAATGGCTTGTTTTAGACTAGGTTAACACTAGTGCGCTTTCATTTTAAAATTATGTTTTAGAATGAAAAACACTGGTATCCATACTGGTATTTTTACTACGCTTCAGAGTAACAATCTCTATCCACTAAAACTAAAGCGCATTATACATGACTATTCACACTCATTGGGCAAATGATGCATGAACATTATACATAACCATTCACACTCCCTGGGAAATCACATTCACAAAATTTTCAAAACAGTGCAGCATAGTGGCTCACTTGTTAGCACTGTCACCTCACAGCAAGAAGGTCGCTTGTTTGAATTCCAGCAGGGCCAGTTGGCATTTCTGTGTGGAGTTTGCATGTTCTCCCGGAGAATTGAAACATAGGTCAACTGAATAAACTAAATTGGCCGTAGTGTATAAGTGTGTGTGAATGAGTGTGTATGGGTGTTTCCCAGTATTGGGTTGCAGCTGGAAGGGCACCCGCCGCGTACAACATACGCTGGAAGAGTTGACGGTTCATTCCGCTGTGGCGACCTCTGAAAAAGACACTAAGCTGAAGGAAAATGAATAAATTTATGATCAAAACACTTAATTTTTGTGGGTTCAGCTCTAGCGTAAACAGCACTTTAAAGAACCTATAAACTATAGCACATCTAACTATAAACCGATCTTAGTTTTAAAGAAATAAACATTTTGTTTTTAGTTTTGAAGCAGAACAGATGGATTTTCAGCAGAATATGGTGAGGCCTCGGAGTAAAGTTCAGCACTGTCAAAACACTGTTAACACTGTCACGGGTTAAACCTTCTTCCTGTCCTCTTTCATTCCCTTTTCATCTCTTTTTCCTGGCCAGGACTTCACAGCTTTTAACCAAACATTCAGATGGGGTGAGATGAATGAGAGAAGAGAAAGGGAGCAGGGGGAGAGTAAAGTGGCACTTGGGTGCCAGGATGTAACCTGCGCATTTTCCTTGGCTCTCTGAGTTCTCTTTGACATTTGGGAACCCTCAACACAAGATACGTCTTCTGTATTTAACCAGACACTTCGGTGAGAAGTACATCATTTTATGTTTTGAAGTATATATATGACGCTTCATGTTTGCACCAATATGTAATAAATGACGAAATCTTAAGGTGTTCACACAGACTTGTTATTTCAGGGTTTCTGAGTGGCCAACTGAAATAATATCTAAATAATCTATAAAAAGAAAATAGTTCTCCCATCATGCTTTGCTTGAGGTTTGTCAAGAAGAGCTAAAAATGTGCAATTAAGTGTTATTTAATGAGGCTTTGAGCAATATGAAATAGCAGACCTTGGTATTATTAGATATAGTGTTTATCATTGAGTTATGCTGGAATTATTAGGACTGTTTAAATTATACTGGGTTATTAGTGCTGTATTGCATTTGATTGTTCTGTGCTAAACCGGTCGCTAAGGAATATTTAATGGTTAGCAGTTAGCATGCTAATGTGTGCAATTGTTATCTAAAAGTTAGAAGCTAGCGCACTGTTATCATTCCTTCCTGTGGCAAATAAATGTAAAACTGAATTAATACAGTACATTATATATTTGTCCCTACTCAAGTTGATCTCATAGCATTTTATGGCTAATATTTTCACAGTTTTTGTATATCTTTGACTGAATCTTATCTTGTCAACACTAGTCTCAACGCTAAAATATTACTTTAAATTATTTACATTATTCATTCATATATTTATATGAAAATGAGACATTCATGTCAAGCACACTCCACTTTGACAAATAAAAAGGCTGAAATTATTAAATAACTTGTACACAAATGATAAATGGTATTCAAATGGCTAATTTACTCAAATCCGTATGTACAGATGAACATATTAAAGACTAAATAATTTTATAAAATGTATTCAGTTAAATAATACATTTGATATTTATTAATAAATGTCAAGCCATTATGGCAGGCTTTGATTCATAATTATTCTCAGGATATGATTTCTTGATATCAACAATTAAATTGTTGAAAACAAAAATTCAGTTGTTGAAATCAAAAATGTTGATTGTTTATATCAACAATGTAAGTCCTGATATCAACAATTTAATGGGTTATTTAACAATTGGGTATGAGTAACAACTGAATTGCTACCAGTAAAGATTTTTAATATAAAAAAAAATATTGTTAAAGAGCCCATATGGTGGGTTGAGAACGGTTAAATTTCACTTTTTGAAGTCCCAAACAACAGGATGATATGTATGCAAGGTTAAAAAACACTTTCGATGTCTTATAATATCTATTTATTTTTACCTCATTTTCCCACCGACCCCCATATGAATCGTCTGAGCGAGTCTTTTTCCCCAAGCACCTTTCCGTGACGCTACCACGTCACGTCACCACGTCACGTCCACTACGTTACGTCCCAATACCAGAACATATTGAAAACAAATTACTGCTTTTGTACAACAGCGCATTGCTAAATTCTTCATCATAACAACAAACATTCAGTAATAATGAACACTTCATGGACTATTGTAAGCCAACAAATAGTTTCATTCGGCAGTGAGCTAAATGGCTACCGCTACATGCTGCACGGAGCAAACACAATACAGACAACTACATCCATATTTACCTTGTTACGGTCAACAAGACTGGAAGAACACGCAGGTCCAAATAAACTGGGTGTTGATCCATCCTTTAACAACAACCGTGCAACAAATCCCACGTCGTAAGCTGGTAGATTGGTGTAGCTCTCTTCAGAGAGATGACGCGAACACAGCACCGCGTTGAGGATGTAATTCTCACGTATTTTACGAAAAAAACCTCAACCACTCCAGGTAGGGAAAAGAGATTTCCAGGTAGGGAAAATAACACAGCTTTTCCCTCGCACTTCAGAGCACAGCGTCTGCGGGTCATGATTTAACCGGAATGCCGATAAGTTTAGTAAAGTTAGCAGCAGTCGTGTTTTCCGGATCAATAACTCATGACCGAAACATTGTTCCTACACAAATAACACCTCTTTTCAACCGTCGCAATGTATACAATCGCCTACAACCTTATTTTCCTAAAAATGAGCTTTGCCTACGCGCTGGATGCATAATATTAAACTCTGTGCGCAGCCGGCAGAGAGACTGGTCCTTAGGGACCGTCTACAAAGAGCAAAACGCGAAAACCAAAAGCTGTCAATAACTTCTCTCTAAATCTTTATACTGCCATCAAACAGTATTAAGATTTACTTAGATATTACTCAGATCACACGTCACTGCTGTCCCGCTGGTTATGCGGTTATTCTAGCCGGTTATGCTACAACACTTCTTCTTCTTCTTCTTCTTCAATTTATTGGCGGTTGACAAACAACTGAATGGTGTATTTCCGCCACCTACTGGTATGGAGTGTGGATCT
Organism: Danio albolineatus; assembly: GCA_903798035.1. Classification (NCBI taxonomy): domain Eukaryota; kingdom Metazoa; phylum Chordata; class Actinopteri; order Cypriniformes; family Danionidae; genus Danio; species Danio albolineatus. The sequence goes on along the minus strand of CAIGQQ010037975.1, from coordinate 3,753,141 downwards.
GTATGACTTATTTCCCCCCCCCCTTTATTTATTTATCTATCTATCTACTTTAAAAAATAAATAAATAAATAAATAAATAAAAATAATACTTTATTAAATCCTCTCCCACAAATGAGTATTTTTAAGATACTGCAATAAAAATGTAAAGCATTTGTTTCCCGAGTTATTTTGTAAAATGTCTTCTAATTTAAACTGAACTTTTAACTCTTCTAAACTCTTACCCAATATCCTCCTTTCATCGTCATACTTTTTACAGTGCATTATCACATGTTCAACTGTCTCTTCTTGTCCACAATACTCACATTGTCCTGTACCATGTTTGCCCATTTTAAAAAGTGTACTATTTAATTTTGTGTGTCCAAATCTCACCCTGGATATTATTATCTCCTCTCTCCTGTTTTTCCCTACACTTCTCATTTCTCCTACTTTCTTTTGAATTCTGTAAAACCACCGGCCCTTTTTTTCATTATCCCATTGTTTTTGCCACCTTTCCTTCATTCTATTCTTAATAATACTCTTGATTTCACTCTTACTTATACTTACATTTACACTTATGTCATTATTTTTAACAGCTTGTTTTGCTTCCTTGTCTGCAATTTCATTTCCTTGAACACCAATATGTGCAGGTACCCATAAAAATATTACTGTTATCCCCATCATTTGAATTCTATATAAAATTTGCATTATTTCTATTAAAATGTCTGGTCTACTTTCTGATTTGCTATATTGTAAACTTGCCAGTGAAGAACTTGAATCTGAACAGATGATTGTTTTCAAAGGTCTTATCTCCTCTACCCATTGTATTGCTAACAACAGCGCAATCATTTCTCCTGTGTACACCGAGACTTCATCACTAATCCTTTTTCCTACAGATATTTTAAATTCAGGAACTGTATAAGCCACACCTACTCTATTTAAACTCTTAGAGGCATCTGTATATATTTTAACATAACTGTAATATTCATTAATATATTTCTGTACATGAAACAAATTACATTCTTCATCCTTTTCTCTCTTTTCTAATAATGTAAAATCTACCGTTGCGTCTGGTAGTAACCATGGTTTAACTACTGGTAAAGGTACAGTAGGACTAATATTTAACTGACTCACTCTTAGTTCTGTTGCCTTTTTTAACACTGTCCACCCAAAACTTTTATTTTCCCTCCTCTCTTTTTCCCAGCATGGTTTTAGTGTTTCTAATGTTGGATGCTCTTGACTATGACCTTTCAGATTTACCCAATAACTTATTGACAATTGGACTCTTCTCATTTCTAAAGACATTTCCCCCATTTCAATTTGTAGTACTGCAATTGGTGTAGATTTAATTGCTCCTGTACATAATCTTAATACCTCATGTTGTATTTTGTCTAATTTTCTAAGAGTTGTCTCTGCTGCTGACCCATATACCACACAACCATAATCTAACACCGATCTAATCAACCCAATATAAATGGCCTTTAATGCTACCCTATCTGCTCCCCATTCACTACCTACTAAACACCTCATTATATTTATTATTTTCTTACACTTGTTCATTATTTTCTGAATATGTATTGTCCATGTAATTCTCTCATCAAACCAAATTCCTAAAAACTTAAAATGTTTCACTCTTTCCAGTTCTTGATTGTATAATTTTATTTTAATATCATCTCCAATTTTTTTCCTTGTAAAAAACATAATTTTTGTCTTATCGACTGAAAATTTAAAACCCCATTTATACGACCATTTTTCTACTTTTTTATAACCTCCTGTATCTTCTTAACAATATATTCAATATTCCTTCCCCTTTTCCAAACTGCCCCATCATCAGCAAATAGTGACATTCCCATCCCACTCTCTATTTCTTCAAACACATCATTTATCATTATTGAAAACAATATTGGGCTTATTATACTTCCTTGAGGAGTTCCATTTTCAACTGTGAATTTTTCTGAAAAACTGTTCCCTATTTTAACTATTATTGTTCTCTGTACTAAAAATTCCTTAATCCATTTATGCATTTGTCCTTTTATACCCAACTTCCATAATTTAATTAATAATCCTTCTCTCCACATCATGTCGTATGCTTTTTCTATATCAAAGAAAACGGCCACTACACTCTCCCTATTTATTTGTGCTTTCCTAATTTCATGTTCAAGACACACAACTGAATCCATTGTATTTCTCCCCCTCCTAAACCCACTCTGGTATTTAGAAATACATTTGTTATTTTCTATGTAATACATTAATCTTTCATTCACCATTTTTTCCATAATTTTCCCAATGTTAGATGTTAAAGCAATTGGTCTGTAATTTCCTGGATTTGTCCAATCTTTTCCTGGTTTGTGTATAGGTATTATCATTGCTTCTTTCCATTTTTGTGGTATTTTTCCTTTTTCCCAAATTTTATTGTACATTCTTAATAAAACATCCTTGGATACCTCACTTAGATGACTTACCATTACGTAACATATTTGATCTATGCCTGGAGCTGATTTCTTGATTTTTCTCAGTACACGATTTAATTCTGTCTTCATAAATAGCATGTTTAATTGGTTGCTGTTGTCTTCCTCTATTTGTATTAGTTCTTTATACTGTTCTAATGTTCTTAACCTTCCTCTTTTCCCCTCTTCACAAATATTGTCAGATTTATGTATTTTGACAAAACTTTTAGCCAGCATTTCAGCTTTCTCCTCATCTCTCACAGCAGTTTTCCCTTCATTTCTCAATACTGGATATATAAATTCTTTCTTTATCCCACTCATTCTCTTTATCATTCCCCATACTTGGCTAACTTCTGTTTCCCTTCCTACTGTATTACAGAACTTCCTCCAGTATTCCTTTTTAGTATTTTTTATAACTCTTCTTACATTTGCTTGTTCCCTTTTATACTCAATAAAATTCTGAAAATTATGATTCTTTTTTAATTTTTTAAAAGCTTTATTTCGCAATTTGATTGCTTTACCACATTCGTTTGTCCACCATGGTACAATCTTCTTTTTTTTCTTATGTCCCTTCTTTGGAATAGCCTGATTTGCTGCATACAAAATAGCATTACAAACATCGTTATTCACTTTGTCAACATCTTCACCAACTTCAATATTAATCATTTTTTTCTCACTTAAATATCTGAATGTCTCCCAGTCAGCTTTTTCAAAACACCATCTTTCTGTTTCTCTAAAATTATCTTCTCCTGTACTTATCCTTATTTCAACTACTATAGGGTAATGGTCACTTCCTATAGTTGATTCCCTAAACATATCCCATAAGCATATTCCTGCTAGAGAACTTGAAACAAGCGTTAAGTCAATGGCTGATTCTTTTCCTGTTCTTACATTAATCCTTGTACCTCTTCCGTCATTTAAACATACCATTTCTTTGATCTCCATTAATTCTTCGATCACTAAACCATTCCCATCATTCCCATCGCCCCATATCGTGCTATGAGCATTAAAATCTCCACAGCATATAATTTTCCCTTCTAAATGTATCATTAATTCATCTAAAATTTCTAGTGATAATCTTTTACATGGGTTATAAAAATTAATAATTTTAATAGTCTCTTTATTTATAAATACTTCTATTACTATTACTTCTAAATTTTTTCCTTTCTCTAATACCTTATACTGTATACCATGTTTAACAAATATTACACATCCTCCCCCAATCTCTTCTTCTCTATCTCTACGTATATTCTCATATCCTTTAATACTAAAATCCAATACTGGCTTAAGCCAGGTTTCTTGAACGCATATTATATCTGGTTTATCCCTAATTCCCTGTATAAAACCTTTAAATTCTTGTCCGTTAGCTAGTAGGCTTCTTGCATTCCACTGTATTATTTTCAGGTTGGTTTATCTCCAGCTCCTCCTGTTCTACCCTCTGTTTCCAGTCTTTTATTGATTACCTCCCATGATATATTGTTTATTCCAAAAAACTTTTCAGCTCCTTTTACAATTATTTTTATTTTCTCGGTTTTGTGTTTGACTTGGTCAGTACAGTTAATTACATAGGCAATGAACAAAATCAGCTTATCAAGTGTCAGTGTTGTACTTTCTTCTACTTGGTCATCCTCTTTTCTCACTATTTCTTTTACTTTTTGTGTACTTTCACTTTTCCTTTGTTCTTGGACCTTTTTCACTGCCTCTGCATAGCTTAGATTGTTTACAGCTCTCATTTGTTGAATTTCAACAGCTTTCTTCCTCACATCACATCCACTGTATGTTACCCTATGGTGACCCCCACAATTACAGCATTTATCTTGCTGCTCCTCCTCACAGTTTTCAAATCTGTGCTCACCTCCACATTTTGGGCATCTTTGTTTCCCTCTGCACACCGCTGCTATATGTCCATATCTTTGACATCTATAACAGCGGAGTGGGGGAGGAACATAAGGCCTTACTTTAAAACTCATAAATCCTATTTTAATTCTGTCTGGAATCACGTTCTCTTGAAATTCCAAAAGAATTGATAGGCTATCAACTCTTTCCCCATTCATTGTTTTTTGCAACCTTCTCATTCTAATCACTTCACCTCCCGAAATACTTTGTTTGAGTTTTTCTAGATCTTCCTCTATTGGAATACCCGTTATCACTCCCTGTTTCGGTCGATTTACACCCAAAATCTTTCTTTCATTCACTTTTTTCTTGCAGACATTATCCAATTTTAATGCTTTGTTTTTTTGATCCTCGGTTTTACAAATCAGTAGCAGGCTTCCATCTCTCAATATCCTTGCTGTATCCACTTCCCCTAACTTTTTCTTTAGCTCCTTTGATACCGCTATTGGGCTTAGATCCATTTGTTCATCCTCTCTCCTGAATTTAAGAATTATTTTATGTTCCTCTCTTACTATTTTTTTCCGAACAGCTCTATTTTCTTCATCCGAACTGCTTCCATCCAACGCCCTTTTACTAATGTTATTCCCCACATTCCCATCATGTTGAGCATTTCTTCTCCTTTCATGTCCTTTCCCACTACAACCTGAACTCCAGTCATCTAACTCCATTTCATCTTCATTAGTTATCCCCATAAATCACACAATCCAGTCACAAACCAGTTTATGTCAACCACCGCAATTTGCAAACACCGCACCAAACCTCCGATCACGCCCGCGAAGTTCCACGTCATCCGCCGGAAACCGACAAGTCTGCTACAACACTTACTGCAATACAGTGCTTGTTGTCTTCCACTTTTCCTTCCTGTCTGTGGGCGGGGCCGGGCAGTTCAAATTTTCCCGGGTCTGCGTGCGCAACTATTATGTTTCGCGTTGACGTCAAGCCGAAACGGCTAAAGACTCGTTCTAATAACGATTCATTTAAACAACAATGAGTCGACTCTTTTATATATGAATCAATCGTTTTAAACACTTTGCACTTTCAGATTTAAGCCTTAGCTGGACATTTCACTTTACTTAGAGCTGTGTAACACACTGCATGGAAGGTCATTTTCAAAAATCCATAATATGGGCTCTTTAATATCAGGATTACATTTTTTTTATATCAACAACGATGTCATCATTTGCAATTTGAAATACAATTCTTGAAATCAAAAATGCTAATTATTGGTATCAATAATTTAATTCTTGATATCAAGAATTCATATTCTGTAAAGCAATAGAAGTCTAATAAATAAAAGTATAAATGATCATTTTTGATATCAGGGTTTTTATTGTTCCTTCTGCATAATTTCTGATATTATGAATGTTACTTGTGAGAAAGGTGATATATAATTGCATATTAATTTTAGAAATGCATTTTCAGATATCAGAAGTAACAAATTTTTAAATACATTTACAAAAGAATTTACATTTAAACTAGTATTAAATTTAACTTTATTACTAATATCAAAACTAAAGTATGTCTGATATGTATACTAGGAGTTTTAACTCATAAGATATATGTTTAAAAAAATAAATAATATACATATATATATATATATATATATATATATATATATATATATATATATATATATATATATATATATGTATGTATATATTATATGACTAATTAAATAGCCTATGGTGACATTTAACTAGTGAAAACACAGATATCAAGAGCTACATTAACTACTAGTTGAAAATCAATTTCTGATATTAAGAATGGCAATTTAAAAGTGAAATTATTGATATCAAGAATAAACATTATTATAGTGGAAATGCAATTCCTGATATCAATAATTTTTTTACAGGAATTTGTTGTTAACAAAAAATGTATTTGTTGATATCAGGCATATTTCCTATTGAGTAATAAAAATTAAAATGGCTTGCCTGGCAACAGGATACAGCATCAGCGTAATATCAAGAATCAACTTGTTGATAACAAACAGCATTCTTGATTTGTTCAAAAGATGACATCATTGATATATTTATAGCCTATAAATTAACCGTATGAAAAAATTCTATTCACGATTGAATTGTGGATATCAAGAATTCTCACTCACTCACTATCTTTGGCTTAGTCCCTGATTAATCAGGGGTCGCCTCAGTGGAATGAATCTTCTGATATCAATAATTAATATCCTGAGATGAATGAACATATAAGTTCTACAGCTTCTGTGGGTTCTAAGAGTTTTGAACATTTCAAAAAGCATATCCACTCTCGGCCACATTCCTAAAACCGGTGTCTTTACAAACTATAAATGTCACTAAGATAAACCTACCTGTCCTGTCAATCATCGAACACGCCTTCCTCACCTCATAACCGGACTACAAAATATCGTCACCGAGCATCGTTCCGCGGCAACCAATGAAAATGAAGGAATCCATTCACACTGATTACAAACACGGAAATAGCTGAGGTGGACGTCAGCGTTGCATGAGTGTTGAATTCTAAAGCTTTTATTAATTTAATAGAGTCATTTTCGCTTGCACAAGTGTTTGTGTAAAAGCACATCTCGTTTTTCGCTTATTCAGTCTATGGATTTTCTGCAGCTGCTATCATGTGCGTGCATCATATTCACCGTCGGGATGTTCACGACGGGATTGTAAGTTACTTACATTTGTTATAAATTTTTATGGTAATGTAAGTCGAGTGTTTTTAGTCTTAGCTAACAGTCAACCTGTAAACGCATATAGTTTAGATACTTGAACATATCGCGCTTTTCTTTAACAGTTTATATTTAGAGTGTGCATAAAATAATAAAACTGCCTTGAATAAACAAAGTTCTCTGTTACACCGTTGTTTATCAAGTGACAATTATGATATTGTTACAGTTATGCCTTAACCCCTGCTTACAGCAATATATGCCACGGTAATAAAAGTTTCAACCAACATATTATTGTTATTAGAGCAAACGTTGTCAAAGGTTGCATATAAATGTATGATTTTACAATATTTACAATTGTTGCAGTAAGTGTGCTATTTTGCCTAAAGCCATACATTTGAACATCTCTATACTGCTTATGTAATTTAAACGTTTGTGCAAGGAAGCTAAAGCAAAGGAACTAAACTGATCTCCAACACTAATAACTGGACTGACATTTTCAATTTACTATAACCTTCTATGTGAAGCTGCTTTGACACAATCTACATTGTAAAAGCGCTATACAAATAAAGGTGAATTGAATTGAATTGAATTGAATAATCCCTTCAAAGCTCTCGCTCTGGAGGGAAAACTCTTCGAAAGGATTAGCTCACGCAAGTACTTTGAATTGTTTTTCACTACTTAGGTTGCATTTAAATGACAACCATATTGCCAAAAATGGAAACGTTGTTCTCTTGTGCTTTAAAAACAACAAAACATTTTTTAAAAATGAAGTGTGTTTAATAGGGGTGTATTGGTATACTGAAGTTACAGTTTAGTATGTTCGCCTCACAGCAAGAAGGTTGCTGGTTCGAGCCTCGGCTATAGTTTTAGATATTTTTCAAGATACTATTAATCAGCAAGTGCAACCAGGTTAATTGGGTTAACTAGGCAAAGTAGGGTAATTGTATAACAGTGGTTTGATCAGTAGACAATCAAAAAAGATATTGCTTAAGAGCAGGGGCGCCGCTAAGGGGGGGAAAGTTAGGACGATTCTAAGGGCCCATGCACTCTAGGGGCCCACAGAGATCTGCTTTATAATTAATAACAGTACTATAATATAATATAAATTATGAATGTATCTCTAAATTACAAGTAAAACAATTTATTAGAAATAATAAAAAAAAATACGGCTTATATCTGCCCCAACTGTCACTGTCAAATCACATACTTATGCACTATTCTACGCCATTTTGTAGTATAAATAGTGTAAGTAGTGCGTTCACACTGAAAACTCTACAAATAATAAGTGCACTTGAATTATCCAAATGATGCACTCATTCCACCGATAAAATGAAGTGTGTAATGATAGACACTTCACACACTTAACGACCGCAGCTTTGCGCACGTAACGGTAGGGGCGGCGCTATCGGGCGCACATGTTGGATAACTTTATATATTTTGGATTGTGAAACCAAAATTCTCCTACGAGAGGGATTATAGTGCCTCTCGATGGTGAATGCGGTTATACTCATGCCAGGTATTATTTGGTATTTTGGTGATTTATTTCATTAGCTGCGTCCCAAATGACACACTATACACTAAATCAATAAGACAGAAAATTATACTACAATGAGACCCATAAATAAGAAATGTTCTTTTGTTTAAACTGACCATTACTTATATGGCAAAACCCTGGCCTTCTTGCCGGCAAAATCCACAATCAAAAAAATTAAACAAATTTATGTTGAGTGCAATATCCAGCATACTGCAAACCAAATAAACACAACATAAATACATTTGAAACGGTCTCTTGATTAACCAGACAGTAACTTAAATTCCAAGTGCCATACGCCTGGCCTTCTTGCTTGCAAAATCCTCAAAGTGTATTGCACATTGTATGAGACACTATTGCAGTAGTTATTTAAATAGTTACACATTGGTGTTTTGTGTGTTTAGAAAGGTAAATTTTTCAGTGAATATTTGATTACTGGTCATCTGCTAGCTACAGTCATGTCCGTTCTCTTACTAAATACTAATAAGTAGTGGACAATAATAAAATGCATACGTCAGTATAACTACATTGCAGACAAAGAGTTTGGATAGCTAGGTTGGTAGTAGGTGGCCCATCCTCATATTTTTTCATGGGGCCCAAAATTGCCAGTGGCGCCCCTGCTTAAGAGGGCTAATAATATTGACCTTAAAAGGGTTTTAACTAACAAAAACTGCTTTTATTGTAGCCAAAATAAAACAAATAAAAACTTTCTCCAGAAGAAAAAAGAAAAAGGAAACACTGTGAAAAATGCCTTGCTGTTACAAAATAATTTGGGAAACATTTTAAAAAAAGAAAAGAAAAAAAAAAGCACATGAGGAGGGCTAATAGTTTGGCTTCAACTGCATATATATTGAATGTCATGAGTCTGCATAATGTTACTGGTAATTGCCTGCCTAAAGCAACTGCAGATGAAACGGAGAAGGACAGAAGATGGTGAAGACAGTTGGACAGGAGAAAAAAAAGGTCACCATTATACTATGTGACCTCTGGCCTAACCTGTTTAACTAGCAGAAGCTGAACTCACTGAAAAGGGTGACGGAGGTCAGCAGGTGCCGGAGGGGTGTTGCCTGTCTCTGCCTGCGTCTCCTGCTTTCTGTCTCACGTTTATTACCTTCTTCTCTACATTTAAAGAATGGAGGCTGTCTATTAAAAACATGTCGCTACAACTTGCGGTGCTTTTGGCGTCTTTGTTAACATCTACAGAGCTGGCGTTAAGACAGAAGCAGGCAAATGCAAACAGGCACCAGCAGACAGAGATAATTAAAGAGTTTGGGGAGGGGGGAGAGACCTGGATGAGATGAAAGTAAACAGAACAAACGTGATACAGAGGAAAAGAGAAGGGCTGAAGGATAAAAAGGGGAGAGCAGCACATTCCTCTTCCCCTGTCTCTGCTTCTCTTGTTCGGGCTCTTCAAAACAACAGCTGGAGCTCTCACAGGTGTGTTTTACTTGCTGAAAGCTGAAACATATGAGCTGACAGCGCCAGCACACACACACACACACACACACACACACACACACACACACACAC
>CAIGQQ010037975.1:3724639-3743104 GCA_903798035.1 Danio albolineatus | reverse complement strand
CACACACACACACACACACACACACACACACACACACACACACACTCCAGTGTGCTGATGCAGCAAACACACACTACTGTTTTTCAGAGTTCAGCAAACAGAAGTTTAAAGTGCTTCTTCGGCACATTTATCTTACTTGTTCGGGCTGAGGTACAACGACGACAAGAAGAATTTTCAAAAGACAGACCATGAAATTGTGTGTTTTACACAATATCAAACAACATCAGTGGCTTCTGTAAACACATGAGACTGGAACCGGATCTTCACTTTCTGAGTCTTTCTTTCTGCATTTAGCTGGAAGCAAAAAATGATAGTGAATACATGTAAAAAATGATGTAGCAAAAAGGTCACACAGAGTTGGTGTCACTGCCATTATTTCTCCAGTTTTATTTTTAAGAATGTTTTGTGGACATTAAATCATTTGACCTTTTTCATATTGGATGATGTTTGAAAAGTAGCATGTGCAGCTTTTTATTATTCATTCATTTTCCTTTCGGCTTGGTCCCTTTATTAATCATGAGCCGTCACAGCGGAATGAACCGCCGACTTATCCAGCATATGTTTTACACAGCGGATGCCCTTCCAGCTGCAACCCATCTCTGGGAAACATTCATACACACGCAATTCACACTCATACACTACAGACAATACAGACAATTTAGCCTACCCAATTCACCTACTGTATACCACATGTCTTTGGACTTGTTGGGGACTTGTTTGGACTCCACACAGAAATGTCAACTGACCCAGCAAAGCTCAAACCAGTGAACTTTGTGCTGTGAGGCAATTGTGCTACCCACTACGCCACTGTGGCACTCATAGCTTTATATTATATTATATTATATTATATAATATTGTATTGTATTGTATTGTATTGTATTGTATTGTATTGTATTGTATTGTATTATATTATATTATATTATATTATATTATATTATATTATATTATTCATTCATTCATTTTCTTTTCGGCTTAGTCCCTTTATTAATCCGGGGTCGCCACAGCGGAACGAACCGCCAACTTATCCGGCATTTGTTTTACGCAGCGGATGCCCTTCCAGCCACAACCCATCTCTGGGAAACACATCCATACATTCTCATTCGCACACATACACTATGGACAATTTAGCTTACCCAATTCACCTGTACCGCATGTCTTTGGACTGTGGGGGAAACCGGATTAATAAAGGGACTAAGCCGAAAAGAAAATGAATGAATGAATGAATTATATTATATTATATTATATTATATTATATTATATTATATTATATTATATTAATTATATTATATTCTTCATTTTCTTTCCAGCTTAGTCCCTTTATTAATCTAGGGTCGCCACAGCGGAATGAACCGCCAAGTTATCCAGCACTTTTTTATGCAGCGGCTGCCCTTCCAGCTGCAACTTATCACTGGGAAACACACATACAGTCTTGCACACACTCACATACACTGGCCAATTTATCTTATTCATTTCACCTATAGCACGTCTTTGGACTGTGGGGGCACCAGAGCAACTGGAGAAAACCCACGTGAACTCGGGGAGAACATGCAAACTCCACACAGAAATGCCAACTGACCTAGCCGAGGTTCGAACCAGCGACCTTTTTACTCTGAGGCGATTGTGCTACCCACTGCGCCACCATATTATATTATATTATATTATATTATATAAAAAAATATTTTTTTTGTGTCCAGTTGGTGAAAAATAAGCGCAAAAAGTCTTGTAAGAACGATGTACTTTTATCATTAGTATACACTGACCTGTTTACCTGACATCATTCCAATCAAACAATTTTTTATTATTATAAATATCATTTTGTGAGATAATCCACCTGACTTTTCTTAATAATACTTATAATTATAGTAAATATGAAGAGTTGTGTTATAGCTTTTTCCATAGTACTAACATCAGAAAAAGAGGGAAGAGTGTACTAAGTGTAAACAAAGCCTGATTCATCAGTCAAGTGTACTTGAATGACTGAAATTGTCACTGAGAATTTATGCCTGCTGGTTAGTAAAAGCGTCAAGGAGCTTGTTGTTGTTGTGTATGTGTGTGTGTGTGTCTGTTTGTGTTTGTATACCAGAGACAGTCTCTGCTGCAGGAAACAGTAGTATCCTGTTTTGCAGCAGACTCCCATTGTTGTGCTGATTAAACACACACACACACTTACACACACAAACACACACACAACCACTACTGCTGATGAGAACACAGTAAAGTGTCCGAGATCAATCCGACTCGATTCATAATAAACACATTTACCCAGATGCCTTCACACAAGAGCTCCTGTCTTACTCAACAAAGGTTGAATCACTGGACATCAAACATACAGCCACACATACACGCGCACACACACACACACACATACAGACACACACACAGTTTGGAGCAGCGTGAGTGTAGATTGTGTTGTCTAGTCTCTCTGTCTCCAAATGGTCATCCATCACTCCTGACCGTCCAGTCCCTGTCTCGTGTTTATTTATCTGTCTGTTCTGTAACAGAGACACTTTACACTGTAATTACACTAAACTGTTTCAGCATGATGAGCTTGTCACCAAGTGGGCACATTTTTTTTTTCTTATGGGGCATCGATGACAGTCTCTGAGCAAACAAATAAAATCTTGCTATAAAGAAATAATTTATTTTGATTAGTTCACGCGTAAGAGTTGCTCTCTGTTTCCATCTCAACTAAGTTTCAAAGTTTTTATTTTTATTTTTAAAGGGCACATATTTGACCCCTTTTTTATATTTAATATAAGTCTTTTGTGTCAGCAGAATTTGTCTGTAAAGTGTCAGCTCAAAATACCCATCAGATTATTAATTATAGCTGTTTAAAGTCTTTGTGTTATAGCTCTAAACAGCTTTTTGCTGTTTTTGGTACTGGGCCTTTAAGGATAGTCCTCCCCGCCCACCGTTCCCACGTGCCCGTCAGCATGCCTCAATCTCCACCCTCGGCTGCGTCAGACAGAGAAACACAACAGGAACAGATGTAAAGGAAGCAGATCTCACTACGTTTGAGAAATACTACAGTAAGAACGTTACCAATGACTGTTTGATGTGTTTGTTGAGGAGTTGCAATGATGAGTCACACACAATGTCGTTACAAAGTTCAAGCACGCACACGCACACACACACACACACACACACAGACAGACAGACAGACAGCACGCGCATTGAGCTTTGCACTGCTTTTGCAAGCAAATGTGAAAGGATACAGGTTAATATCCACTGCTGTATGGATATCTGTTATGTTAATGTACAAAATAAACCTGATTTAATGTCAACAAACCGAGATTGAAGCATTTTTTTGCTGACACGCGGCTGTGGTGATGAAGTAAAGCTGAAGTAAATGGCTGTAGTTCATTACAAACATGCACTGTTTTAAACACGTGTTAAACTTGTGAAACTCACTCTTTCGCATTTGATGATGATTGATGACCTTCGCGAACTGAACAGATCGTTTATTCCCGTTTGCTTTGCGCACGTGCTGTCTTGTTGATATGATTATATGCGTTGCTACGAAGACATGTTTATATGCAGCTGTCAATCAATTCGGTGGGCGGGGGGACTGCACTCCTACGTAAAGTTGCGGTCGGTATCAAAACCACTCCAATTGGTCCACCGTTTTTATGCTGTTAAATTGGAAAATAAAAGGACTGGGTGTGTTTATATCACCCCAATATGACCGTCTATACCTACACATATGACTGTCCAACTAGCTTAAAAAGTAAAAAAAATTATATAGGTGCCCTTTAAGTCAGCATAAAACTAAATAGTATCAGTCTTCTTTTCTCTTGTGAGTTATATACAACCTCATGTAAGCTAACCATGGTTTTATTAAAGCAAAAGTGCAGTTGTCTTTCTTTTATTTAGAGTTTAACAAAAACAATGGTTGGTTTTGGTTACCATGGTTTAAAGGTGCAGTAGGTGACCTGCCTGAACGCTAGTTTTAGCACAATAGATTAGAAATCTTTCATCCCTGCCGTCCAAAGCCACACCTCCTTATGCGCACTGAATAGGTATAACAGATCATGTCATTCTCCAGTTAGAAAACTCTATGGAGACACGCACTTTGTCCAGCGTTGTTGTTGATAGGCCAGCGGGTGCAGGAATTATAGTTCCCCAAAACTGGCATTGGGGTAAAGTTGGTTTTATATTCGTACATTCGGACTTTCTCCTCAATAATATAATTTCAGAAAAGTATTGATTGCAAATTCTAAATAGTGAAATCATATAATCAGCCAATGACTATAAAATACAGCGTTCACAGTTAATGAAACAGTGCTAATGTTTTGAAGTCATTCCTACACGCTATTTCAGACCCAATATTCAAAGTAACGTTTAGAGCGTGTACTTTATCCCTAACATGAAACATAAAGTTGCAGTCAGAATTACTAGCCCCCCTTTGATTTTTTTAAATATTTCCCAAATGATGTTTAACAGAGCAAGGAAATTTTCAAAGTATGTCTTATAATTTTTTTCTTCTGGAGAAAGTTTTATTTTTTTTATTTCAGCTAGAATAAAAGCAGTTTTTAACTTTTTAAAGACAATTTTAAGGTCAAAATTATTAGCCCCTTTAAGCTATTGTTTTTCCTCTCGATAGTCTACAGAACATATACAATAATGATATACAACATTATACAATAACTTGCCTAATTACCACAACCTGCCTAGTTAACCCAATTAACCTATTAAGCCCTTAAATGTCACTTTAAGCTGTATAGAAGTGTCTTGAAAAATATTTAGTCAAATATTATTTGCTGTCATCATGACAAAGATAAAAGAAATCAGTTATCGGAAACGAGTTATTAAAACTATTATATTTACAAATATGAGAAAAAAATCTTCTCTCCATTGAACAGAAATTGGGGAGAAAAAAGTTACAGGGGGGCTAATAATTCTGACTCCAAATGTACGTAATGTAATTTATTTAATTTATAGTGAAAAGGCAGACATTGTGACAGCCCTAACTTGAGTGAAATGGCTTCTTGAAGAGCAAAGACTTGCAGGACATCATTTCAAACAATGAGAATCGATTGTGGTTTGCTATTGGTCAGTCCCATGTGATTGACAGGTTGTCCTCTCCTGTGAGTCTGTTCGATGCAACAAACGATGTTGTTCCATTGCAAGAACAACGGGACAATATTTCAAAGATAATGGAGGAGGGAACATTAAAATTACAAGCGTACCTGAATTAATAATTAAGTAATAAATAATATGCTTGTTTTAGAAAATTATGTTGTAATTTTAAACAATATGAAACCACAGCAATTAAAATGTCAAATTTGCTTGTTTAATGGGGATTTTAAGAAGACAATGATTCTTATATGTACAATTTGTATATTAATTCATTCATTTTCATTAGTCCCTTTATTAATCTGGGGTTGCCACAGCAGAATGAACCGCCAACTTATTCAGCATATGTTTTACACAGCGGATGCCCTTCCAGCTGCAACCCATTATTGGGAAACATCCATACACACTCATTCACACACATACTGTACATTATGCACAATTTAGCTTACCCAATTCACCTATGCCATGTCTTTGGACTTGTGGGGGAAACCGGAGCAACTGGAGGAAACCCACAAGAACATGGGGAGAGCATGCAAACTCCACACAGAAATGCCAACTGACCCAGCCTCAGCTCAAACCAGCGACCTTCTTGCTGTGAGGCGAGGTATTACTATCCCACAACATAAAGAAAACCTGAAAAACACATGCACACAAACACCCACACACCTTATATGAGGTTAAAGGTCTGAGGAGTACTGTCACATAAATGACCCTAAAATTACACCTGTTTCTCTCTCCATATACCATACTGCATTCTTCTCAATCTAGCACTTTAACACACAGATATCACAGAGGACTAATAGAAAAGACAAAAAAACGACCCTAAAATCAACAGTTAAATGATGTGTAGAGGACCAACAATGCCCAACATCAGTACAGAAAACTCTTTCAAAGGCTTGATGCTTTCTAATATTTGTTAAAAAAACAACAGTAACGATTGTTCCATTTTAATATATTTTTAAATAAAACTTATTATAAATTATAAAGAAACTTTTAAGCATCAAGTGCATTTTCCTGAGCTAAAATAATGACTATCATAAATATTTTTACAAGCAAACAAACACATGAGCGGCCAGTTCAGGAATAGAAAATTCCCATTTGTGAGTGGTTATCTGCCGCTCTACTTATATAGTTCTCCCTTTTATTTTATCCTTCATTTTTGCTCCATGATTCACAGAAAACACCCCCAAAATATCATTCAGTGTAGAAATAGTTTTTACATCGAGTTATCTTGATAAAATACTAATTAAATCTCATTTTAAATGGTTCAGATTTTCTCACAATCCTTCAAACCACCAAGGTTTCCACATTTTTCATTGTGGAAGTTTTTCAATTGATTACAATCAAATCAAATTTATTGAGACTTCTTATTAAATGTATTTTGACATAGTTTCAGACTTAGTTGCATCATTTTTTGATCATATGAATATATCTGTTAAGTTGAATGACAATAAAACTCATAAAACAAATTTTGTCATCCAATATTTTGACATTTTACTTTCAGAACAATTACTTGAAACATTAAAGTAGAAACTTTACTTGCATCTATACAGTATGCTTACAAGAGCACATTAAATTACATTACTGACTCCATTCTTTGCCCAACATACTATATTAAACACTATATTATAGTATTTTACTATATGTTAAAATCTAAATGTATATTTATTGGGCAAAAAAATGTCCCTTCTTTCTTTTATGCTTTATCTTTTTTTTGTGCACAATCCACCATCTAAAAAGCTCAGTGTCCATTTTACCATTAAGATTGAAAGCATTTAGATAAACATGACTAAACGGGTAGCACAAAGTGCTTTTGTCTTCATCCACGACTCAGCTGCCATAATCACCATTGTTTCTCTCACTAATTTTCTTGTTCGCTCAGAAAGCCTCTCTTATAAACAATCACCGCCTACAATCCCTTTTCCTCTTTCATGTCTTTCTCTGAAAAGCAGACAGGAAAAGCATGTAAAGACTCCATAGGCAATGAGAAAAGGCAAACACACGGTTCCCACTCACTCGTGTTAACGAAAACTAAACACAAACAAACAATAAACAAACACACGCAAACATTTGACAGAGCTCTAATAGAGCCACCTAATAGCGGAAGATAAGCGTGTTGTTACTTCCCACAGAAATTAAAATGTCTGTCAGTATGCGCCTTGGCTTTGTATTTGAGTTTTCATTGCTCACCATCAGCGCTGATCCTCTTTGAGACCAGAACAAAATCCTCTCACATTCCCCCGCTAAGCCCTCATAACTTCTTCCCTCAGTCTCCGCCAGACATCGAAGTATATATCTTATATAAAAATTTTATTTGAGCCTTCTTTTCCAGGAAACTCCAGAAGTACATCCCTCTAAATCCCCTCAGATATAATATACACCATTGCATAGAACATACAATTGTAAATATAAACACATTTAAGCCTAATGTAAAAAAACTAAATCTTACAACACAGAAGCCATAAACATTTCTCAAAAAAACAAAGTTGATTTACATTAAAGTTTATACGTTAAAACCATTTTTTAAAAATCCACAACACCCAGTCTTGGACCTTAAAGTGAATAAAGTACCTAACGTTGTAAAGCCCAAAAAGAGATTTGCATTTCACAGATTAAAGCGGTTTAGCTGTACAAGAACAGCTAATGACTGCTTATGATTTTTATCTTACCATCACGGGTTATGAATATGTGCATTAATCCTCCCCATATCATGTCAGTCAGCTCGACTCACAGTGAATAAAATCTTCTGATTTAGTTCAGACTACAGCATTCTATGAGGAAAGGAGATTGTATAGTTCTTATTTATTTAAAATGATTTTTTCGAAGTACACTACTTGGCAAAAGTCTTGTTGTCTATAGCAGTTGTAAGAGCAACAAATATTAACTTGATTTCTAGTTGATTATTTGGAAAAGTGGCAGAAAGTAGATTCTTCCAATGAATCTTCAGTTGAAGTGCATCCCAATCATCACAAATACTGCAGAAGATCTATTGGAACCAACACTGACCCAACATTCTCACAGAAATCAGTCAAGTTTGGTGAAGGACAAAAACATGGTTTTGAGTTACATTCAATGGGGGTGTGCGAGCGATCTGCAGAGTGGATGGCAACATCAACATTACATTACGTTAGGTTACATTACAAAGCACAGGAGAACAAATTCTTCAGCAGGATAGCGCTTCTTCTTATACTTCAGCCTCCAGAATTGGCCATCCCAGTCACCAAACATGCACATTATTGAGCATGTCTGGGGTAAGATGGAGCAGCAGGCATTAAAGATGAATCCAAGGAATCTTGATGAACTCTGGGAATCCTGCAAGAATGCTTTCTTTGCCATTCCAGATGACTTTATTAAGTTATTTGAGTCATTGCAGAGATGTATGGATGCAGTTCTCCAAGCTCATGGGAGTCAGACACAATATTAATTCTTTTCAGCTGCACCATGACTTTATGTTCTACTGTACATTATATATGTTAAGTGACAAGACTTGTGTCCAAGCAAAGTCAGATCGTACTGTCTTAATTAAATAATTAAAAATCAGGACAAGATCATATTTTATTTTGGTAAAATAGGTGTCATCTAGAGGGCCTTGCATTTCATATAAGCCACTTATGATACTAAATAATTAGCCTGAAGTCAACTATTATTTGTTGTTTCTAAAACTTAGATAGGCGACAAGACTTTTGTCAGGTAGTGCATGATATTCTAAAAATAACAATGTTGGTTGTTGTTTGTTCCAATAACAGAGATGTGCAAGATATCACAAATATATTAGTAAAGGTATAGTTCAGCCAAAAAAAAAAAGAACCAAACCAAACTGCTACAAAGAAAATCACAACATTAATGTAAAATTACATTCAAATATTAATTTTTCGTTCGTTCCCTTATTTAGTAAAGCAACTGTAACTGATAGCAGATTTAATAAACTATACGCTTTAAAGATAATTTCACCGATCAGAGTCGCAAAGAGCGCCAAGATAAATTCAGGTCCAGTCACTACCATGAAGCATCGCAAATGGCAATTTTTGTGTGCATATTCATAACAATGAACTTGACGCACAAAAGTTCTCAAGATTTCTTCTTCGTTTGCAATGCTTCACAGTCTTGGAAAATTATTTTCTTGTCCAATTTTTTTAATTCTTTTTTGATTCAAATGAAAGTGTGTAATGTAATGACTCCCCTCATAGCTGACTGGTTTAGTTGAAGCTATATGAGCAGTCCCTAAAGCTTTGGTTGCACAAATGTATCTTACAAATGACTGAATTAAAGATTATATACTTCATTAAAAAGCTGCACAGTTGAGCCATTAGAACTGGACAGATCATGAAACTGAGCTAGTGAAGGACAGTGATTGGATGTAAACCTGTAATTGAAATCATATCTGTCCAGTGTGGAGAGACATAACAACAAAATCTCACAGAAATTCATAACTTGCTGATTTAGTACCTAATATGTATGTATTTGTACATTTTTGCATGATTTACTCATCCCCCGATGGGTTCAGGGGTACTACACCTTTAAAAAAAAAATCATGTTTTCGTATTTGAAATCATATGAATCTCTCCGAATTAGCACTTTTTTGACAATATACGTAAAATAGTTATGTTTCTTGATGACATTGGTATGAACATAAGTGAGACAACTAGTTTTCCAGGTCTGTTCTGATCACATAGGACAGCAAAAAAATAAGACAATCAGGTCCATAAATAAACAAACTATATGCACAAACAACATTAATGCTATTAATAGCTAAAGCACAGCATGACAACCATATTCTGATGCTGCCTTATCAAAAATTTATCAAATGTACTATTTGATATAGTAAGTACCATTGGAATAACCAGTTTTACTACAAAAGCCTATGGTTAAACTGTGGTTAGTGTAAGCAAAGGCATGGTTAATTTGTGGTTCCCATGGCTTAAATATAAAAAGCATGTTTGTTTTATCTATAGTAAAACCATGATTAATTTCCAAAAGGATGTGCAAATCGTGTTTTACACATGCAAAGCTTCATTTTGGGTGTGTGACTTGAGTTAATCGCTGATAAAATAGCTGCCAACCTGATATTCAGAGACAATTAGGAATGATATTGTAATAAATTAGCCTATGATTAATGAGGGATCTGAAACACTATATTCAAGGCAACGGAACGTTACACTTTCCTAAAGGCCACTTGAAGGAGTATGTACCCAATTTTGAAAAGAAAAGAAAAAGGTAGACATCTCTGTAATAACAAGACGTCATATCAAAACAAAAGGACTGTAACAGGAAACAGGTTTGAGCTCTCGATTTGGGGTGTGTCATGTAAAGACTTCGACACTTATTGACTCAGAAATACCTGACAAACAAACTGAGAGCATCTCCATAATAACAAGGTAAAAAAAAATGTGAAAATTGTCTGTCACCACTGAAATTCACCAGAAATTAATACACATCTACTATTTACTCATCCGGATGTGGCTCCAAACCTGTATGACTAACAGGAAACATAAAAAGGAAATTCAGAGGATTTTCCCCATCCAGTTACAAAGAATTGCTAGTGTAGACTGAAAACAAGTTTTGTAAGACATAAGACTAAACTAGCTTCCCTTCGAGTGATCTCAACAACCAGATCAGTGATTCTTCAGAACAAATCAACAGGCTGGTAAAAAATAATCACTAAAAAAAAAACAGGTTTCAGTTGATAATGGCTCTAATGTTGTCTTGATGCTACACAAAAGCTTAACTTACAGCTTCATAACTCTCAGAAAAGTGTTATTTAATGGCCCCTTCAATAAGCCAGTGCTTTTGTGTCTTTTCTTAAACACAGAAAAACCTCAGTAATTATCTGTAACTGGAAAAAATAAAAAACTATTTACTTTATATTATTTTGTGAATAGAAAAATCATACAGGTTTGGTATGAGCATGAATGAATTCTGAATTTTGAAATGAAAATTCTAATCATTCAAGCATTATGTAGTCCTGCTCTTGTTGATCCAAACCTGACTTCATCTGTCCTATTCAACACAAAAGAATATATTCCTTAGAATGCTTGTAGCCAACTCATTCAAAATTGGAAAAACATGAGGATGAGTAAATGGTGACAGAATAAGATTTTTGTGCTACCCACCTGACGAAAATAACTGTGAAAATTGAGCATTTAAAGTGCCAGGTTCACTAGAGGTTTGAGCTCAGATAGCATCATGTCATTTCAAGAAAACCTGAAGCTCTTGTGGCTTGGGTAAAGGAAAGTGGAGAAGGCACTTATTTAGATTCAATCCAAATCCCCTTTAGATCTGGATAAGTTTATAGGAGGGGATTTGGGGAATGACTGCTCCGAACCACCAGAAGAGGAAGAAGCGAATAAGGCTCGTAAAGATGCCAGGGGTGTTGGGCACCTGAATACCAAGACAGACAAAAACACAAAACATCAGTCTCAATGACCTCAAACTACCCTCAGAACTGTCTCTTCATCATCTTACCATGATATAATAGTCCCCCAGCTGAAGGCCATACAGCGTCCATGATGTAGAAGTGAAAAACGTAGCGACGGTCAAGGAAAAAGACAAGCGCTCTACAGACTTGGTCCGCATGATCTCCAACTGATGAAAATAAAGAATGCAAAATATTTTTAAGAGGAGAAATATGATTTTGATACTTTTTTTAGATGCAAACAGGACTCAAACCTGCACCTTCAAATTCAGCACCCAGGACCAGCACATATGGAGTGCTTGTTATTTACTCTGAAAGGTCCCGTGATGTGTTTTGAAATGTGCATTTTTTTTTATTTGATGTTTGACGTAATCTCTCCTGAAACATGAAATGAGGGTGGCACATAGAGTAGCTCCTCCCTCTTTTAAAAACAGCCAATAGCTTTTTGTTTTTATCAGTTCTGTCAGTGACAGTGATTGAGCTCAAGTGCATCGAATGAAAAGCAAATGCGAAGCGTCTTGAATGAGGCGGCACATGTCAGATACTATTGGGCATTTGCTTAGTCAAGATATGTTGAGAAACCGAAGTATAAGGTATCAAGAGGAAGAAGAAAGAAAAAAAAAACATTGAACCATTTAGGCAGAAGTGAAAAGTGAAGTTTATTTATAAACAAATTTCGAGAGGATCATGTGCAGATGATTGCTTGCAGCTGGTCCCGCATTATTTTATTTATGATTTACCAATCAGACGATTCCAAAGCCACTATAAATACCAATATAAGTTCCATATCACATCCATCTTCGTTTTGAAGAATCCCCACTTCCACCCCTACTCCTCCTCCATTCCTATATGGGTGGCACGGTGGCCCAGTAGTTAGCACTGTTACCTCACAGCAAGAACGTCACTGGTTCTAGTCCTTACCAAGCTAGCTGACATTTCTGTGTGGTTTACATATTCTTCCCATGCCCACGCAGGTTTCCCCCCCGTTTCCCGGTTTCCTCCCACCGTCCAAAAACATGTAACTTAAGTTAATTGACTAATCCAAATCGGCACCATAGACATGCTCCTAGTAAGTAGTTATTTTTTCATAGCAATCAATATCCGTTCATTAGCTACCCGCAGGGGAGTTCTCGAGATCTACCTGAGCTCAAACTCTCCTCTCGCCTTGCAATCGGGAGGGAGCCCTGGGCTCGAGGATCTTATGAGCTCAGGGCTCTGTCCTGGGACAGCATGCCAAACAAGCTTTATAATCAAGCATCAGCTTATTGTGAACTCGTGAAACAGCAAACTTTGGATTTTATATCAGCTTTATATCATCTAAATCAGAATTTTGTAATACAATCACTTATTAGACTACTAACATATGCTCCCTAACATCTCAATTTTGTATTATTATTATAATTTTTTACTTCACGGGACCTTTAAACTCTGATTTTCCCATAACAAGCAGGTATTGACACTTGCAGGGAGTGATTGAGGAAAAAACAGGAAGAAACAAAAGGAGGTATGAGAATGGCAGGAAATACACCACAGGGCACGGGACAGATAGACGGAGCTGTACTGATAAATATGGAAGAAGGAGAGATGGAAAACAGGAAGATGGAGATGGCGAAAGGGCACAGAAATGAAGGATGAAGCGAGTGATAAACAAAAGATGGAATGCTGGAATGTCACTAGAAGCATTATTTTTACTTTGGAAAGGATCAGAGGATATATGCTCATTTATTTATCATGATTCATTTATTCATTCATTCATGTACTTTCTATAGTAATTATAATTAACTACATGCAACTAAGCCGAAACCTAACCCAAATGCTAGCTCTATTGCACAGCATTTCCTTTATTTTTATAGCATGTCCTTTATAATAAGCACTTTTAAATAGCACATCAATGCTTGCAGTTAAACAGGCAAATGTTCTATTGTGTGGCATACACAATCAGAGTCATTAGCTATGTATCTATCTAAACCTTCAAATTTAACTTCATAAACTGGATCACATAAATATTAGCGGTTTTTCCATCCCACGTACAGTATTTTATAAAACAAAATCATCAATTCCTCAGAAGCTGGTGAAATTATCAATAATTACAATACACTTATACAGTTTAAAGGTGTCCTTGTTACAGTGTAACCATTCATGAAACTACAGAGTAAAAATAATTAATTGCATGAACTTACTGTATGGTTAAGTTACATGTAATTATGCATAATTACTTGCAAATACTATAGTAATTACAACTTACAAGGTGTAACATGGACAACTTAAAATAAAGTTATTTTTTCCCAAATTACTTATGGTTAATACATGTTAACCGTGTGCATAAACATGCTAGCAACATGCTAAAACATGCTCACAATGTGAGGACTAAATACCTTAAAGGCCAAAAATAGTACAAATTGAACGCGAAAGGAAATGTTTATTCATTTATTTTCAATATGGCAGGTTAAGGAAGGAGAATGAAGGTGTGAAGAAAAGAATAAATGTTTCTTTTGTTAAAAAAAGGAGAAATAGAAAATGCATTCATCTGAGAAATATGTGGTTCGTAGGGCAAAAAAGAAACCAGACAGCTGAACTTACAATAACACGGTACTGAGCATTTTGTTTTGTGTAATATGTTTATATTTTAAATTATTTAGTCTACTTTGTTTCATTTTTATGAAGCTCTGATACCATATAAATGTTATCTATGCATTGTTTTAAATTTCTTTGATGGAGTACATGCACAGCTAATGTCTTTCAGCCAACAATTTACTTCTGATGAAAGGGCAATCTGACTATTTTCAATCTTATGAGGCTCCTTTCACACCATAAATTTTTAGTGTAATTAAAATACAATCAGTTAAATAGACTTAATTATTCATTTAGTTGTTCAAGCATAAAATGATATGAAAGACAATGCAAGCGTCATCAGTAGCAGCAAAATTTTTGACCCACTTCATTATGTATATCAATCAGGTAGTGAAAATAAAATGCTGATTTTTTTTTTTTTTTTTTAAGAAATCAGATCTTTAACATGGCGATTTTGTAATAGAAAGTCAGTTCACTGGAAGCGCTTAGGCCCTGTTTTTTTGTTATGCCTGTTTTTTAGTTAATAGATTTTAACAATGAACTGAAAAATGTCGTATTCCTCTAAAGAGGTTGTGAACTTAGAAATCCAAAATTTGCTTGATCATTTCACATATAATCATAAATTATAACATAAAAATGAGCTACAAGTTTGTGGAATAATGGACCACTCTATTAAGTCTGTAGTGTTTCTAAACTTTGCCTCCACAGAAGATAATCAACACCTGCTTCAACATACCTGCCTGTTGAGCTCTGTCCACTGATTCGCGCATGTAATAGGTATATAATGATCTGCAAATGCAGGTCATCGCAGAAACCAAAAAATAATGTCATATTGACGACAAAAAGATGCACTACAGTACCAAGATGTGAAAAAACTTTGCATTATCTTTGCATTATCTTACGTTTGATCCCCACATGGATATTTAAAAACAGAATTTTCATGTTTGAGTGAACTAACCTTTTAAAAGGACAGTTTACCCAAAAATGAAAATGTCATATTTTACTCACCCTTTACTTGTTTCAACACGGTTTAAGTTTCTTTCTTCTGTTAAACACAAAGACATTTTTAAAAATGACATAAACCTGTAACTATTGACTTCCATAGTATTTGTTTTTCCTACTGTGGAAGCCAATGGTTACACATTTTCAACTTCTCGTGTGTTTGACAGAGGAAACTCATAAAAGGTTTGAAACCACTTGAAGGTGAGTAAAATAGAGAGCAAATTTTCATTTTTGGGTGAACCATCAACTTTAAGCATTGCTGTGTCCTACTTTACATGATTTCCATCCTAATTAGTATTGGAAAATAAAAATAGAGTTAGTATGTCCTAAAACATAGTATGTTCAAAAAAAGTGTTCTAAAATGACCCAGATGGTCTACTAGTTAAGGTAGAAATTTGAAGTGCAGATCCATGCTTACTCTAAAAGCAAACTCAATTCCTGGAGGGCCACAGCTCTGCAGACTTCAGTTCCAACCACCTACAAATCACACCTGCTTAAGTTGGATCAGCTGTGTTTGATTAGGGTTGGAGCAAAACTGTGCTGAGCTGCGGCCCTCCAGGAATTGAGTTTGAGACCCATGCTCTATAGGCTATTATTACCCATAATGCGTTGCACACTGGACGCGAATTCAATTTAAACTACAAACACGGTTAAAAAGTGTCAACAAACTACAAACACTATGGATGAGCAGGACTTACTGTTAAGCGGAGAGGCTTGAATGCATCTTACATAATATCTAACCTTCTGAGATATATTTATTTCACGTATTTTACATTGTATTTCACCTGCAACAACAATGTGAACTTCTATAAAGACTTTAACTTCTGCATGCACATTTATACAAACACCTGAGGAGATTTCTCTGCATGAAAGACTCACGGACGGCAGATTAACCTGCTGCTTCTTGTGGTAGGAAATTAAACATGAAAGAAATGTGGATGATGCGACAAGATTGACAGGGCATGTAACTAAGCAACATTACAGTCCATTAATGTGGAAGTAGTAAGTCTCAAGGCTTACTCAAAAATATGCACCTTCACAAAACAAGCAGATATTTTTAGGACATAGTATAAGCAGGCGAACTGGAACGCAGCACATAATTAATATTGATTGTGTGTACAGCAGTGAACTCACGAGGTCAGCGAGTGGAGAGAGGTACATGCTGATGGTGAACACGCTGCACGTCAGGCCCAGCTGAGAGAGCTGAGTTTCACCAGGAGGAATCACCAGCGTGAAGTAAACCCAGGCCACACACAACACACTCACCATCAGCAGGGTCTGAGTATATACTCGCCTCTGAAACACACACGGAGATATGGCAACTGTTTTGTCTGTGCTTTAGTAATATGATCAGATTTATTTTACACATCTAGACTAAAGACATTATTTCATGTTTCTGAGTCTTCCCGTTTGTTGTATATACAGTGGGGTCATGTAAAGAGTCAAACCTAGGATTCAAATTCTACTTCAAACTAGAGAATAAAAATGTATATACTAAGAAATTATTAAGAGTATTTGATCAAATATCTCAAATTGTTAAGTGAATTAAGTATTTTTTCTAATTAAAATTTCCTATTGATTTGTTATGGCGATAATCTATAGATATATATTTTTTAAATATTAAAATACATTTAAATTTCACTTTTCACTTGGATTGGTATTCTGATCATACACAGTATGTTGTGTTTACATAATATATGTTGTACTTAATTAAATATAATAACTTCCACATAAAGTTTATGTTCATAAATGAAAAATATTTCATTTTTAATAAATGACACTTATCTCGCATACTACGTCCGAAGTAACATACATATAATATGGTAACAGTATGCGAGCCAAGTAGTATGTCCGAATTCATGGAATTCTAAAAGCGGTATGCGACAAGTACCCAGATGACCTACTACTTCCGGTGGGATTCTGAAGTGTGAATCTGATGGACGCTACGCTAACCCATGATCCCATGCAAGAAAATTCATGAATAGGATTGAAGCGATGCAACTGAACTGACACAGGTAGGTCACGTGATAATGACAAATTGTGGATGTCCAAGTTCCACTTCTTACATTCATATTATATATAACTAAATTAATATAATCTATATAGAATTAAATTAACTTTTAATTTATATGTTTCAATAAAACTAAATTAAATGAAACTTTTAACTCGAATTGTGAATAATGCTAACAATAAAACTTGACATTAAAACCATTTTATTAACTTTTCTCTTAGATTGGGATTCCTCTAATATAACATTTAAATAACAATTGTGAATTACCTTTTTAATTAATTATTTTATTAAATGCTTATGCTAAATTAACTTTTAAATACAATTTTAACGGTTATGCTGACTATTTAATTTGTAATATAATAAAAATTTATAGAAACTGTTCTTGATTATTACTAATTGGTAATATTTAATATGTTCTACAAAAAAAAAAGAAAAATGCTACTGGTTTCATGTTGTGTTGTGCATTTATTATCATTAATAGTTCAAGGCATGGACAAACCTTCTCTTTGGTATAATGACAGTAGGTGGCAATGTACACAGTTTGTAAAAAGGCTCCAATGATGTTCACAGAAATCACCGTTCCATCTCCCTTTAGTAATCCATAGTACAGCCAGCCTAGATTACTAAACACAAATACACGAAGATCACACAGAACTTGATAATCGTGCACTGAAATCAATGCTCATGTCAAACTGAAGGAAAGTTACATGTAGGCATGGGACAATAACCGTTTTCAAGGTATACCATGTTTTGAAAAAGATCAAGATTTTCTGCTATACCGCTATACAGATTTTTGTTTTATGTTTTTTTTTTGTTTGTTTGTTTTTTAGTTTTTTTAGTACAACATTATCTCAAGCAATCTGTGATTCATTTGTATTATTTAGCCTGACATATTGATTGTTCCAAAATATTTTAAATGTTTCTCAAAATAAAATATATTGTGTTCAAAGGGGGAAAAGGTTTTGTTTTTTACCAGACTTTTAAAATAAAACATATTTTAGAGGAGTAATCACAATACTGTGATACAGTGATATTTTAATCTAAGGTTATCATACCATCAGAATCTTATACCAGCCCATGCCTACATGCAGAAAACAATATTAACAAACATGAGCTGCAGATGTTAAATACCAAAGACATACTTTAAGCATGTAGTAAGAAAAGGCAGAAACTGAACGTTATCTGCACTCTGTGTGGCCTTCATTTTCTTTAAGTCGGTCCTGCAAACACATAGAAGACAATGAGAGAATGCCATCTAATACATACATTTATGGATATGAATATAAAATGAAGAAAATAAAGAACGTCCGTGTATTTTATAATTAAACTTTTGATATTGTTATGCTGACATGATATTAAAAAATAAATAAATTTATTAAAAAACTATATATAT
>CAIGQQ010037975.1:3691348-3704639 GCA_903798035.1 Danio albolineatus | reverse complement strand
AAAAAAGAATATATATATATATATATATATATATATATTCTTTTTTTAATCATTGGCCACAGCGCAAACCACTTTTTTATCCAATAACTTGAATATTAAATTAACTTAGTTAATTTAGCCTAGTTAACCAAATAACTACTGAAATATGATGCGCTGTCATTGTGGCAAAAACAAGCAAACAAAATTTTTTTAAAACTAGCTGTTCTATAGAAAAATGTTGTATCTCTATTAAACAGCAATTGAGAAATATAAAATTAATTATAATTTAAGGCTAATAACTTTAAGTTGCATATGCCTTGTATTGTATAATAATTGTGCCAAATGTATAAGAAGATATAAAGTTTCATAAGACTTACACTTACACGTAAGTCTTAAAGTAGTCTGGATTGACATCTTTTAAAACAGCAATGAAGACACTGAGTTATTATAGTACATAAAAAGTGCAGCATTAGGGCTGAACAATGTACCATTTGAGCATCAATATCGCAATGTGTTTATCTACAATAGTCACATCGCTGGATTAGATTGTTTATTAAAGATTAAAAGATACAGATATTATTAAATATTATTATTTTAAAGATTACTATACAATGATGACCGTGTTATTTTACATTTGACTGATTGTTCAATTTCTGGACTTGGATACTGTTACACTCCCCACTGTTTATTTTAGTTTTATTTTTGCTCTGTCGAATTTACATTGTAATTTATTACATGTTATGCAGATGATCTGCGTTGAAAAAGACTTGATCATCTCTAGTCGATCTTAATTAATGAATTCTTTCCAAATAGACCTATTCAAATCATTAGGTGAAATTAAATTCATATTGCAATATATATCGCAGCAAAAAAAATATTGACCTTTCAGATTTTTCCAATTTCATACAGCCCTATGCTGTACATTTCATTAAACCTTAATACATACACCATCATTCTATATTTGCAAATTGATATATTAGATTGATAAAATTTAAATAAATCAAATATGCTATAACATCATGATTGAAATGGAATGGAAAAAAGTCGATGTGTGTAGCTGTTCTTACCTGTTTGAAGTCTGAAGAGAAACTGACAGCTGCTCTGATCGAGGAGAAGAGAAAAGCTTTGCATGTGTGATTTACAGATCACCGCCTATTTTCACATCTAATACAGCAAGGACAATGAGAGGGAGGGATAAACAAGAAACGTTTTGGACGTGTGAGTTACTGGTTTGATGTTTTTTTTTTTCCTTCCTTGTTCCTAAAGAACGTCATGGAACATTTTGAAAGTAACAGAGAAATCAGCTGCTTTTATTTAATTTTGATGTCAGTGTCACATCTAGCAAAGGCAGCTCACTGCAACAGTAATGCATGAATCAATTTATTAATTTAAAACATTAAAAGTGACATACAAGTGGGCGAGTCAGGTGTGTAACTTTAGTTCACCTGCTCTGACTAAACACAAAAACAGGACTGACAAGCAGCTCTTTTTACAAAAAAAAACATTCTTTTACTTTCATTTTATGCACTTGACAAATGGCGTAATCATGTGGGACTTCCTGAAAGTCCACATTCATGCCATATGAATGATAAATGATATTTGATATGGGTATATAACAACATGTGCTTTTAATTTCAGGTTTACACTATGCAAAAACCTGGATGTGTAGATGTACAGTACATGTAAATTTGACCTGACCTCATGTATATCTCTGTCATATTCTTATATCTTGGTAACACTAATGAAGATGTTTTGTGTAATCTGAGCTCCCTCATCCTCTATAGACAGCAAGGTTTGTGACTCGTTCAACATGCATAATACAATAATAAATAAATAAATTAAAACCTTATATATATATATATATGCGTGTTGTTCAATAGTTTTAGGAGCACTTTGATGAATGGTTTCCATGGAATCCATTTTAAATGTTGACCATTATATATGAACACAAGCACAACCCCACTTTTTGGCATAAATTGTAAGGACATTTGTAATACTGATGAATAAAATTAAACAGCAGTCCCAAACGAGTTTTTGTGGATATAATGTACAGTGTACAACATTAGAACAGCGGTATTAGCCACCACATTTGCTTAAAAACAAGAAAACAAGTTACATACTGATACAGTGTACGCTCCCAAATATTTGCATGCTATTAAGAAGTGCTTTAAGCACAGTAAAAGCTGACAAGTCGGTAAAGTTTTTTGATGAGAGATATTTTATTTCAAAACAAATAACAAAAATGTGCTTGTGTTGCTGGCAAGCTGACAGTTCACGTGCTGGGCTGCTAAAATGCAGCAGGGCCTTACTGTAGGTGTTTGAGCACTGTTTGTGCAATGCTGCAGCCTCTGTAATGCCACTCAATTTTCTTACATTTTGTTGCTTGTTGTTGCTTTTCTTTTTTGACAATCTGAGCTGCCACATCTGAAAAGATTTTCTCAAGCACAAAGCTCGTCTGAAAGGAGCACCAACAGCTTTTACATACTCTTTCAAAATCTAAAAGCATCACAATGCTACGCTCAATTGGGTCACTCATGACCCACCAGTTGAGAGACACTTTTTTAGAGACATAAGAACCTGTAATAGTCCAGTTTAGTGCTTTACTTTAATGATCTAGGTAAAGTCCAAAGTGCATGGTGCAAAAGAATTAAGGGCATGTCTGAATTAACTTTTGCTACTTTAAAGATGGCGAAAATGGCGTGTGTCGCAGCGCATGGCCTAACAGGGTTGTGCTTATTCTCTTAATGAGTTATGGGCTATTAATTAGTTATGCATATCATGCATTAAACCAGAGTCTCGTCTCCCATTCCCTTTTAGAGTCAGTTGTGTTACGCCATGGCACATTTGCTATTTACACGGCAAACTTTGTAAGTGGAAAAACTGAATGCTTCACTAGGGAAAAACAGTTAAACAGACCTTCTGCAGAGCAGAGATAAAGATTGAGCCTCCTCCATTCGGCCCCTTTTACTTTCTCTTTACTTTACCTTTTACTCCTTTACTTTCGTGGATAAGGAAACGGTGTTGTAAGCACACCATCGAAGATGTCCATTAGCCTGCATATTTAAATTTGTTTGTTAAGCATAACGATTTGTTTCAAAGCTATTTCTAAATTCACTTCTAATTTCCAGCAAACAAATAAATCAACAATAATAATGAAGTGTGGTCAACAAACTGAGTTATAACACACTTCTATTCTTATGCCTCATATGGTGATGCATACGCCTCCAAAACTCAACAGGTGGATAAATCTGAGCTTGTTTATATTAAAACAAATATAAATCTTCATACAATAAATGATAAATAATACTACTGTAAATAATAACATTCTAAAAATGCAAATTGTCATGAATAAACTGAAAAAAGTCCTCCACCTGACATGAAGAAGGCATAGAGGCAGTGTATTTTTAGATTTATGTAGTAAATAATCATTTTTGCAACATTTTAAATCCTTTTTTTCCCATATGTAAATATATTTGTGTATTGCTATACATCCTGTTTGTATTAAGCAATGTGTAAGCATTTGGACCTGCATAGGCGCATAATTATCATGCTCTGCGTTGGACTTTAGACACCTTTTAGTTGGTCAGTAGAGCAGTTTCTTTCAGTTCCTCAAAATACTGTAGCAATGCGTCAACAATGCAGCTTAACACACCACCTTTTTAGACTGGAACACTCATCAGCCCACAAAGTGGCGCAAATGGATTTGCTATTTAAACAACTTGGTGCAAAACGTGAAAATTAGGGTTGCGCTGGTCCGAAAATAGCAACAAATCGCGCCACATATTGCTCCTAATTGCGCCGGTGGTATGATAGGGCCCTTAGTGACTAAATTTGTGAGGGGAGAAGAAGGAAGTGTGAATACTACCTAAATCATGTGTGGAGGAAAAAATGGCCAAATGCTATGCTCAAATGATGGTGTGTTCTGACTCATTTTCCAATTTATATAAGGGGTAATTATTACAAATATTACAATGTTGAACAGTAAAGGGAAGTAGTTTTTGTTATAAGAAATGTCTCAAGATTAAATCTCTTGAATCACAGGTTTTTGACTGTTTTCATACAGTATATGCGAGCAGTCCAATAAAATTGCCAAGTATAATGCTTTTAAAGATTGCTTGCTGTCAACAGTCTAATGTTCAAGATAAAAATCGCAGTGCATAGAAATAATACAAGTGTGAAACTTTGATGCTTTATTTTCATTTCTGCCATTAGTGTGTTTTACAAACATTTTGCCAATTTGCAAAGGCCCAGAATTTCTAAGAAATGCTACATAATATCCTTAACATCAATATAAATTCACACAACGAGACCTGAATCTGCAAAAATGCATTCAAATAGCAGAAAACATGGCCAAAACCAGAGCTTTCAGCAGCTGTCTTTATTGCAATAACACTCTCTCTAATATACACACACACACGCACATCATAAATACAACTGACATCTGGCATACAATCAAAAAATGTCCTTTAATCAACACACACGCACGCACTAAAGACTGACAGTCGCACGGTCATAAGCAGCATTCTCATATTCAACTTCGATTCGATGCCTGCTAAATCTGCCATACCCGGTCTGCGAAAACAAAACACGACTTTAACAGTCATGATTATAAAAAAGCATTAAAAAAAGTAAGAGGTGTGTCAAAGACTGTTGTGGTTTGGACATTGTTATTGAGGACATTCAAATGGGAGATTGGGTTGTGTAAGATTGGCGCAGGCACCTGTATAGATCTGACAAAAGCAGGTTCTTCTCATTTCACTGTTGTTCTTTTCGTTTCGCTTGCTAAAGGCTTGCATCAGCCCTGTTTTGGCCCAAACAAACCAAACAGACAAGGTCTCTAAGCACAGGACGTGTACTGATACCAATACAACATGTCCAACCAAAGGCTTTACATTTTGGTTGAGCCTCAAAGTTGCAACACAATTCAAGGACACCGGGAACTATTGAAAAAACAATCAACAAGACAGCTGTAAGCCGTCTCAAATGGATAGGAGTTGGGTGGACATGATCACATTTCAAGACATTTGAACATTCCTGTAAAGAGCACATACATTGTTAATGAATAAATCAAGGTATTAGCTAACTATTAGCACACCCATACTAGGCGGTTTGCATGCTAACAATGCTGGAAAACGAGTTTGTAAATAGCAAGGAATGCTTTGTTTTTATAAGAACTTTCGATTTAAATGCATCCTGAGTGAACCTGAAATGCATTTCGATGGTGCTTCTTCTGATTTTGTGAAGCGTGTCTGTCTGCGGGCTGCAAGACGGGGGCGCAACATGAAGAGGCGTAAACTTGCAGTTATCGAGATCCATGCAAGATGTCACTACGAGATGTTGT
Organism: Danio albolineatus; assembly: GCA_903798035.1. NCBI lineage: Eukaryota > Metazoa > Chordata > Actinopteri > Cypriniformes > Danionidae > Danio > Danio albolineatus. Next base: position 3,699,319 of record CAIGQQ010037975.1, on the reverse strand, counting down.
TGGCAAGATGGCGGAACAGAACATTTTCACCAAATGTTTTCATGAGTTTTTTCCAAATTTATCCACAACCTATTCATTTGACATTCTTTTCATATTCATTCATTTAGCAACTCCACACGCTGACTTCTTCATCTGTTTTGTCATGATAGTTATCCTACTCAGCGTTGCCTTCTGTGGTTGCGAATAACAGAACAATGGTGAGGGTGTCAAGTATGAAAGCCTCCGCAACTCGCAGCTATACGTTAATAACTGTGATGGTTGGGTTAAGGGTTGAGGTAGTTGTAGACATTAATAACTATGATGGTTGGGTTTAGGTGTGAAGTAGGTGTAGACCAGTGGTGCTCAACCCTGTTCCTGGAGATCTACCTTCCTGCACAGTTCAGCTCCAACCCTAATCAAACACACCTGAACCAACTAATTAGGACCGGAACAGCAGTTGATATTTACAGGCAGGTGTGTTTGATATGGGTTGTAGAGATGCGCAGTTTGCGGTTACAGCCGCGGACTCCGCGGATAAACCGCGGATCAGGTGGATGACGTGACGAAAAATAATATTTTAATTAAATTCGGGCGGGTGGCGGGTGGTTGGACCAAAAAATTGTACAGTACAGAGCGTTTAATTTAGGCTATTTTTTTTTTTTTGTCCCTGTGCGCCGATCGGAGACGGAGTTCACTGCTGATATTCTAAGACAGCGGTGACCAACCCTGCTCCTGGAGATCGACCTTCCTGCTGAGTTCAGCTCCTACCCTGATCAAACACACCTGAACCAAATAATTAGGACCTGAATAGCACTAGATAATTACAGGCAGGTGTGTTTAATGTGGGTTGCAACTGAAATCTGCAGGACAGTCGATCTCCAGGAGCAGGGTTGGTCACCGCTGTTCTAAGAGCTTTATAGGGTGCTTTTCATTTGTGCATCCTCGTTTCCTTTCCTCGTGTCTTAGCTCCACCCCTCCGGGATGCGAGGGAAGGACGCAAGGAAAAGACTCGAGGACCGAGGAATCGAATCAAGTGAAAAGACACGTCCTTGTATCGTTTAGTGTCACTTCAAAGCGTCGTCAATTAATGCTGGATTTGGCTTGCACATTTGGATTAACTACATGTCTACATTAAAGTCATTCTCTATTCTCTGATAATCAATAAACAAACATTCATTTAATAATAAAAAGGAATAAGCCGTTCAAATAAAAAGCTCAATCAGCGCATGGCGGGCGGGTGCAGTTTTAAAAACTGGTCAAAAATGTTGGTGTGGATGGATGGCGGATGGATGATGAGTTTTGTGATGCGGTTGCGGATGAAATAAAAGCCCATTCGCCCATCTCTAATGGGTTGCAACTGAAATCTGCAGGAAGGTGGATCTCCAGGAAGAGGGTTGAGCACCCCTGGTGTAGACGTTAATAATGAACTACAAGTTACACCCCCTAAGGCCCCTTCATGTTCCGTTCCTGTCTTGCAAACAGCAGACAGACTCTTCTAAATTGTGTGGCCACAGAAACGAACAGTTCCTTGTTATTTAATACTGCACTACATGTTGTTAGCATGCTACATGTCGTTAGCATCCATCTTTTGAAATTAAACGGATCTTAATGTAAAATATTATCAGTCAATGCATTGTTACCTATGAAATAAGCGGGTAAACAAAGTCGATAGAAAAACGATTTGCTTAAAGGTGCTGAATTAACATGTTTCCGAGCGATCAGATGTTTTAGTGACCTGCGTCTGTGACACGCGTTTGAATAGTCACTCTTCTCGGCGGGTTCTGCTCTGTGCTGCGATTGGCTATTAGCTCCTGCAGCTGTAAAGCGCCTCCACCAATGAAACAGAAGGCTGGGCAAATGGGGGCAGAGCAATCAACAGTCCCCTCCCACAGCACTCTCAGAGAGTGAGCATCGTAGAAAGTGAGGCGTCCCTTCTCAAAGTCCAGACACAGCCCGAGGCGAGGTGGTAACGGGGCAGTAAAAGGTCCAGTGGAACTGTTAGATCCACCACACTTGGGAAGTAAGATTTTGCCCATGCCCATTGTGAGGAAACAGAAAGGAGGAGGACAGTCTTGAGCGTCCTCTGCGCCACTGTCGTGACCACTGTCTGGATCATACCTATAGAGAAATCAGAGGGAAAACATCAAATCACATTTGATAAAAAAAAGTCATTCGCAGTTAATCAACTTAAGGCAGATCTTTAGATTTACAGCAGAAGATCTCGACACATATAAAGATTTAATTGGCAGAAACCATCTGATGGACTGTTTATTTTGTTTAATATCATGTTTCTAAAACTAGCTCTCTTGAACTCCTAAAAATCAACCCAGGCTCACTGGAAATATGGCCTACATATCTAAAAAGCTGAAATGTATTGCTCTAGTTACATATATACACTTTTATTTGGCATCCATATACAGTATGTGCTACAGTATAAGCCAAAGACAGGTACAAACTGTTAAAAAGGCCATATTTAAGTGATCCAAATATGTCTGTTTACAAATCATGCACTATTATAAAAGGGTTTTGCTGTCTTCGTATGGTATTGTTCAAGTTTCCATAAAAACAATAGGCCTTTATACATCACTAATCTGCCCCTGCAATTATTATTTGTATAAAAGGAACAAATTTCATTGTTACTTCTTATATTGCTATTTTTACATAATAACTAGATGGAAATGTAATCATGCATACATTTTTTAAGTTTTGTGCAAATTTAGGCCCAGCTCCAAGTACAGTTGAAGTCAGAATTATTAGCCCTCTTGGATTATTTGTCCCCCTCAACCATATATTTTCCCCCAATTTCTGTTTAACAGAAAGTAGATTTTTTATCCAACACATTTCTAAACATAATAGTTTTAATAAAAATTTCTAATAACTGATTTCTTTTATCTTCGCCATGATGATCGAACATATTTTACTAGATATTTTTCAAAATACTAGTATTCAGCTTAAAATACAATTTAAAGGTTAACTAGGTTAATTAGGAAAGTCATTGTATAACAATGGTTTGTTCTGTAGACAATCAGAAAAAAAAAATTGCTCAAGGGGGCTAAAAATATTGACTTTAAATTGTTTTTAAAAACATTAATTACATTAATATAAATTAAAAACTGATTTTATTCCAGCCAAAATAAAACAAATAAGATTTTCTCCAGAAGAAAAAAATATTATAGGAAATACTGTGAAAAATTCCTTGCTCTGTTAAAAGTCATTTGGGAGGGCTAATGATTTTGACTTTGACAACAGTATGTATTTCCAATGAACCAGGGTTATAAGGACATTCTTTTTTCTCACCGTGGACTTGCCATATCTTGTGGTAGATGGAACCACTCTTGGAGTTTTGCTTCAACACCCACTCCCACCTACACACATATAAAACAACTCTTTCATAAACAGCATAAACATTTAATCATTTTAAAATGTATTTTTTAGGAAATTAAAAATAATAACATAATATACTTCAAATTCATACTTCATAATATTCTTATAAAAATGTTTTGATTTGATTTTTTGTGTGTGTGCTTTATAGTGAATGAGCAAAATCACTTCCTGACATCCATGGCTTAATGAAAAATTGAAATACCCTGGTACACAAGGTAGAACTGCACAACTTTACGCTTTTCACACTCACTCATTGCAACAAATAAAAAGTCTAGATGGCATACAGCTGTGGATACTTGGGCATGCACACTTCAATATTGCATAATATTTGTGACACTGTACAATAATTTGTATTTATTTATTAGTATTTTACGTGTGAGGGAGAGAGAGAGATAGAGAGGCCTGTAATTTTTATCATAGGTATGTTTCAACTATGAGAGACAAAATAGGAAAATAAATCCAGGAAAACACATTGTAAGACTTTTTAAGCATTTATTTGCAAATTATGGTGGAAAATAAGTATTTAGTTAATAACAAAATTTAATCTCAATACTTTGTTATATACCCTTTGCTGGCAAAAACAGAGGTCAAATGTTCTGTAAGTCTACACAAGGTTTTCAAACACTGTTGCTGGTATTTTGGCCCATTCCTCCATGCAGATATCCTCTAGAGCAGTGATGTTTTGGGGCTGTCACTGGGCAAGACAGACTTTCAACTCAATCCAAAGATTTTCTATAGGGTTGAGATCTGGAGACTGGCTAGACCACTCTGAGACTTTCAAATGCTTTTTAAAAAAGCCACTCCTTCATTGCCCGATCGGTGTGTTTGGGATCATAGTCATGCTGAAAAACCCAGCCACATTTCATCTTCAACGCCCTTGCTTATGGAAGGAGGTTTTCATTCAAAATCTCACGATACATGACCCCATTCATTCTTTCATTTACATGGATCAATCGTCCTGGTTCCTTTGCGGAAAAACAGCCCCAAAGCATGATGTTTCCTTTCCCATTCTTCACAGAAAGTACGGTGTTCTTTGGATGTTCTTTGGAAATCATCCTTCTTTCAACAAGTTGAGTTTTTACCAAAAAGTTCTATTTTGGTTTCATCTGACTATATGACATTCTCCCAAAACGTCTTCTGGATCATCCAAATGCTCTCTAGCAAATGTCAGACGGGCCTTAACATGTACTGGCTTAAGCAGGGGGACAACGTCTGGCACTGCAGGATTTGAGTCCCAGGCGACACAGTGTGTTATTGATGGTAGTCTTTGTTGTGTGGTTCTGGGATTTTTGTTCACAGGTCTTGTGATCATTTCGACCCCACGAGGTAAGATTTTGCATGGAGCCCCAGATCGAGGGAGATTTTTAGTGGTCTTGTATGTCTTTCATTGTCTAATAATCGCTCCCACAGTTGATTTCTTCACACCACACTGCTTACCTATTGCAGATTCAGTCTTCCCAGCCTGGTGCAGGTATACAATTTTGTTTCTGGTGTCATTTGACAGCTCTTTGGTCTTAGCCATAGTGGAGTTTGGAGTGTGACTGTTTGAGGTTGTGGATGGGTGTCTTTTATACTCATAATGAGTTCAAACAGATGCCATTAATACAGGTAACATGGAGGACAGAGGAGCCTCTTAAAGAAGTTACAGGTCTGTGAGAGCCAGAAATCTTGCTTCTTTGTAGGTGACCAAATGCTTATTTTACTGAAGAATTTACCAATTAATTTCTTAAAAATCCTACCATGTTAGTTTCTGACTTTTTTTCTTACTTTGTCTCTCATAGTTGACGCATACCTATGACGAAAATTACAGGCCTCTCTCATCTTTTTAAGTGGGATAACTTGCACAATTGGTGGCTGACTAAATACTTTTTTGCCTCACTGTATGCTTTCTCGATCCTTTTTCTCACTTCCTTTCCTTGCCTCTTAGCTCCACCCCTTCATTATGCCAGGGAAGGAAATTAAATGTTCTTGCTTCCTTTAGTGTCCCTTCTCTGGTGTTGCCCTTTAATAAACACTCCACACCACTTATTTTCCTTGCACATCAGGATTTTTAAATTTTAGATATAATTTTTACACTTTCATTGTTTCAACCTTCACAAACACCATTAAATCCTATTTGATCTGCAACTCTTATTTGCTCAAGTGGTGTTTCACTGTAACTTCATCAGATCAAGGCATGTGAACAAATTTTTTAATTAAACTTTTATACACCATTTTGCGCATCAATGTGCATGCTCACATTGATCCTTTGTTTAGTCATGAGTATGGCCGCACGGAATCTGCGCGCGCAGAATTCCGCAGATTTTTAGCCCATCTTTGATTCTGTTTATTTCTTGTGTAAATGTGTGTAAATGTATATTTAGTCAGTTTTTAAATTAATTTCAGTGATATTATTGACTAATATGAAAATATTCATGTCATTTGTTTCATTGATTTACAATACCGTTTGTAATGTGCTATTTTCTGTGTTTTAGTAGATATTTTATATGAGAGACATGCTTTGTTTACCGAATAAGTGGATCTAATTGGATTTGCATTGTAAACATTAAATAAATGTTAAAAAGGTGTTACTTTTTATTTCTTATATTAAGATTTTGGTTATGATACTCCCAAAAATTTCCACATAAATCCGCAGATTTTTAACAAAATACTCCGCAGAAATAGCCAAAAATGTCCGCAGATTCCGTCTGGCCCTACTCATGAGGAGTTAAACATTAATGAAAAGTTTGAGAAAAAAACTATTTTACTCCATAATTCCAGTCTTTTGATTTGTCACACCTTCACGAAACACAAATGGTTGAAGTATACTTTCCGCATAATATGTCCTTATTGAATTATAGCATTCATTTTCTTTAAAGTAAAAAAAAAAAATATCTTAGCGACACCAAACTTCTAAAAAGTAGTGTATGTTTACCTTAACCAGGTAGGATCCAGGCTCTACTGAGCATGCCCAGTAGTGTCGTCCCTGTGTGATGGAAACATCAGCCACGAGAAGGTCAGATGTGAGATGGCAGGAGGTCAGGGCCCTATCTGCAGCCTGCAAGAGCGTCATCCCAGGAACACTGCGGGCGTACGTCTGCCCCTTCCCCAGCGCCACCCGTTCCGCATGCAGACCCCAGCGCGAATCCAGGCAGAACGACAACACTGAGATTGAGGTATGCGGGAGTGGAGGAGAGAGTTGGAAAGGCCAGGTCGTAGGGAGCAGAACACAAAACGAAACGAGGATGAGGGAGTCAAAGTGAGGGAACAAAACATGTAAAAAGGGGGATAGAAAAGAACAGCGGGGATATGTATGGATAAGCATAAAAGGGAAGAAGAATGGGGTTGGAAATTTGGAGAAAAGAGGGGGAACAAAGAGGACAGCAGGAACATTGTACATATTCCAGGACTCTAGGATTAAGAGGAGATCAAGCAGCTTAAATATTCCATTTTGAATAGGAATACAAGTCACAGAAAGAGCAGCGATAACAGGAGCAAAGGAAGGGGGAGAATAACGGGAATCACAAGGAGAAATAATACAGAAAGAGAAGTAAAAAAAAAAAGAGACATTAAAGAGTTGTGGATATGCTTGGTGAAATGTACTACCAATAAGCAAAATTGCATGAGAGAAAAAAAGAGAATGTGATATGCATATAATAGCACAAAACAAAAACAGGTTCAGTTTGTTGTACTAGAACTGTGCATGGACGGATGGGTGGAACAATAAAACAATCAATAGCTAAATTAATAAACAGATAGTGGGATGAATGTAGGGATAAACAAAGAGATTCATGAGTTACTGAAAAAATAGAAATGTAAAAATAAGATGATGGTAGATGAGCAATTGAGTCAACAAACCCATTTATTCATTTTCCTATGGCTTAGTCTCTTTATTCATCAGGGGTCGCCACAGCAGAATGAACTGCCAACTTATTTAGCATATGTTTTACACAGCGGATGCACTTTCAGCTGCAACCCAGTACTGGGAAACACCCATACACACTGAGACACACTCATACACTATGGTCAGTTTAGTTTGTTCCATTCACCAATACCACATGTCTTTGGACTGTGGGGGAAACCGGAGCACCTGGAGGAATCCACGTGAACACGGGAGAACATGCAAACTCCACACAGAAATGCCAACTGACCCGTCTGAGACTCAAACTAACAACCTTCTTGCTGTGAGGCAACAGTACTTACCACTGAGCCACCATGTCGCCCGTCAAAAAACTCAAGAAGAATTAATGTGTGTGGGGGAATGCATGGATGAGCATTTGAATCAACATGTGGATAGATGGATGGATGGATGGATGGATGGATGGACGGACGGATGGATGAGCATTTGAGTGAATCGACAATAGAATGGATGCAGAGATTAATTGATAAGCATTTAAGTGAATTGACAAGAGGATGGATGGATGGACGGATGGATGAGCATTTGAGTGAATTGACAGGAAGATGGATGGATAGATGGCTGGATGGATGAGCATTTGAGTGAATCAACAATAGGATGTATCCAAAAATGAATTGATAAGCATTTAAGTGAATTGACAAGAGAATGGATGGATGGACGGATGAAATGGATGACCATTTGAGTGAATTGACAAGAAGATGGATTGATGGATG
>CAIGQQ010037975.1:3652588-3685916 GCA_903798035.1 Danio albolineatus | reverse complement strand
TATTATTATTATTATTATTATTATTATTATTATTATTGTTGTTGTTGTTGTTGTTGTTGTTGTTATTATTTTGATTGTTACTATTATTATTATTATTATTATTATTATTATTATTATTGTATAGTCAACATATATGTTAATATATACTAGTTTTGAAGTGGTTCAAAACTTTCATCAAGATTGTCCTAAAACTATTCAACAGCAAATGAATGTTTTTTTTTTCACTTTAAATTCTGACTACTGTATATAAAAAAGTGACCTATTATCTATACATTTATTTCCATTATTTATATAAATATACAGCCTTTACTTTTAATCTATCTGTATAGTCACACATTTGGGCTCAGCTGTCTGTGAAACTCTGCAGGTTTGCTTTAAACAGCAGTGTGCTTTACCTCAGTCTGAGCGATGCCACTCTCTACTTGGGTGATCTGTGCCTGCACCGAGTCTTGATTGGCTAAGATGTAGTTCATCTCCTTGGTGATTTTGTCCTGTGATTTGACAACACAGAGAATTAATAAAGAGTTAAACGCAGACATGCTGTAGATGTTCTCCTCATGGCCTATAGTCATGAAGAGGAAGTCTTCTAGCTTAGAGAGATTACTCCAAATAACTATTTCATACAGGAAAGAAGGGCTTGTTGGGCATTGGTTATGAATAAAGAAGGTCATGCGACCATCTGGTAGAACGCAGCATCTTAATCCTCACAGGACACATTCTGTGTTCTCGCGGTCTCCCGAGTTTGTTCTCGTGAGGGAAACTGGCAAGAACGGTCTCCACGAGAACACGAGTATGTTCTCTGCGTTCTTGGAATTGAGAAACAGCCAAAGAATAACCGCAAAAACTCAAAATAAATCTTTCCATTGAAAAGTTATGGACTCTACTGTAGGAAGAACAAATTGAAAAATAACTAATAATTTACTACTAGTTTTGTGTTAAATTGTCACGTTATTTTAGTGATTTGACAACTACAAAGCCAAAACATACTTCTCACTAAGGTTTAACTATGTATAAGGAATATTTTCCTTATTATTACAATCTTATTTCCTTATTTATTATAACATCCTTATTATTTGAATGATTTCTTTCGCTTCTGTCGAATGGAAGTTCCCCAGAAGTACAACCCGTAATTTCACACACACTAGTGATGTGTGGAAAAAAGGTGGATGAAGGTCAGCAGAGTACCTTTAGAGTCTGGTATGCAAGCGCAATAGGCATGATCTTGTGTCCACTGTGGGCCCGGCGGAGTTTACACAGTGAACACAACAGCCGCTGACAGGACCTACAGTAAAACTGCAGCCTCTCCTGCTCGTGTTCCACACACACCAGCACCTGCACACCAGTCACAGAGAGAAATAAACACACAGAGAGAGAGACAGGACATGAGCTCATGAGGAAATCTGAATCATCAAGAATAGTCTGAGTTGGTTTCTGTGGAAAAGAACAGTATTTGAATGTTATTTGCATGGGACTAAAAATAATTTTAGCAAAATATCAAAGCACATGTCTAATAATTAAAGGGATAGTTCACGCAAAAATGAAAATTCTGTTATCATTTATTCACTATTCACTTGTTCAAAAACTAGTCATGGTTCCTTCTTCTGTTGAGCACAAAGGAAGATCATTTGAAAATGCTGGTCGATCGGTCCCAGCAACCAGCATTCTTCAAAATATTTTTTTGTGCATGTGTAGGTTTTCAAAAGAGTAAACCACATGAAGGAGAGTAAATGATGAGGTAATTTTCATTTTTGGGTGAACTATCCCTTTAAATGGCTGTTACAGAGCACTATATACAAATCATAATATATAGATGTTTACAATAATGTATACATGTTTATAACATTGTAATGGGCAACACTGTACTTGGTCTTATGAAGAGGTGTGTACCCTTATAATCATGACATGTCTAGAATGTGTATGAGGCATTAACTGTTAATGAGTGTCATTTGCTCAGTTATGTCATTTTAAATCCAAAGTTGTCATTGTTTGTTATGACAACTTCACAAACAAATACATCATAACAAATATTCATTGTTGTCATGACAACTTTACATTACCAAGACAACGTAACGTGTCATAAATCTGTCATAAACATGATTATCATGAGGCATTGTAATGGTCATGAATGGTTTTCTAATCACGTTTTCAGTGGAACGAACTCTATTTGTCCTTAAAAATCTCATTAAAAGTGTCACTACTCTGTTAAATAATTTTTAACAGTGTCATTAATATGTAATGACATTTTGAGGACAAATTCAGCTTGTACCACTGTAGTTGAGGTAAAAACATTTATTAATGGTGTGGTTATACAATTCATCACACATTTATTATGGCTTCATGACAATCTTGTTTATGACAGATTTATGACAAGTTTTTCTGTATTGATAATGTCAAGTTGTCATGACAGACAAAACAGGTTGTGATGTATTCGTTTATGTCTAATTGTCATAACAAACAATGTCATCTTTGCATTTAAAATGTCATAACTGAGCGAATTACATGTTATGATAGTTGTTATAAGCATGCATAAATACTCATTTACATTCACGAAAAGTGTCATGTCATGATTATAAAGGTTTAATGACAGTCTTATGAACACCCTTTCAAGTAAAGCGTTACCATATTGGTAATATTGCTTTGCATGAATATACAATAAGGCATTCAAAAGTTTGAGGTTTTTACTTTGAATAAGTTTGTTGCCACTTGTTTACAAACTAAAGAAGCCACATGCAGTTGAATGTTTGACTCTTTGAATGACCTTGGGTCTGAAGCTGTGTGTGGGCAGGATGTGTTCGTGCTGGGCGCGTGGTGTGCCCCACGGGTGGTACAGTTTGAAGCACTCATTGCAGAAGTTGGACCTGCAGTCGGCGCAACCTTTAGTGGCTTCTAGAGGCTGAGGAGGTTTGCAGAACTGACACATGATCGCCATAGTGCCCAAACTCACTGTATGCCTGTACCTACACACCAAACACACACACACAAACACACACAAAGACAGATGTCAATCAGTCAGAGTTAATAATAGTAGGCTGATCAGATAAGCAAACACATATGGCACAAGTTACATATACACACGATTGTTTGACTGCATAACAAATCTGCATGTATACAGTGATAGTTCACCTTAAAGGATCATTTACTACAAACGTGTTTTGAGTCTCTTGTTTTCTATTACATAGAGAATAAGATATTTTGAAGAATGTTAGAGACTGATCATTCCCTGACTTCCATTGAATTTCTTTCTTTACTATGTCTGATCTTCAAAATATTTTTGTGTTCATCAGAAAAATGAAACTCGAGGAGGAGTAAATGGGTTGTAACTTGTACATTTTGAGTGAAATGTCCCTTAAAACTAGAGTTTAACCCAGACAATATTTGTCAGCCATGTCTTTTTCTGGCCTCATTTTGCTGTAGGGTGATCTTTCTGTTGCGTGAGAATGTTCAAAAAGGCTATCAATTTCTGTCCTTGTGCCTATGAATAGATGCAAGTTCAGAATATCTGATCTAGTACAACAAACCAGTACAGCAACATTTCACATCCACTTACTGGAACTGTAAGCTTGTGTTAACAATAGAAAATGGGAATGTACGTCATGGTGAGGTGCATTCCACCATGTTTTTTAACACACTCAGGAGCACACATTGTAAAACATTTCAAATCACCAGAGGACAAAGTTGACTGTTTTATATTAGTACATTTTGAAAAACATCTTATAAACACTCAGAATAAAATAAAATATTTTTATTTCAAAACATTCTGTGTGTGTCGGAGAAGCTGAAAATATTCTCTCAGTCTCCAGTGCTAAAGAGGAAGTCGAGCATTTGTCAAGTTCTTTATTTGTGGTGTGAGTGCTCAAATTCCCATTATGGGTTGCACGGTAACAACAAATTCTCATTATCTATAGCAGGAATTAATGTTGAAGGCTAAAGTTATCCAGTTGGTCTGCTATTTCCAGTACAGATTTGAAGTGCAGATCCCTGCACACTCTAATGGCTAATATGCATTGTGTGCTGGACGTGAATTTGATTAGAACTGCAAATACGATTTAACAAACTACAAACATGGTGGATGCCAGTGGTAAAGTGACCAGTGGTAAAGTGGAGAGGCTTAGGTAAAGACGTTGGAATGATTGTTAATTTATCTCCAACCTAATGGAAAATAATGATTTCATATTTTCAGGCTTACAGTATATTTCAACTGCTGAAATGATGTGTACTTTTATAGGGATGCGTTAGGTCATTAAACTTCTGAATACGTGAGGAGATTACTCTGTGTGAAGGACTTGAATGGCAAATTACCATGCTGCTGCTGCATCTTCAATATGGTAGAAATTAAATATGAATGAATGTAGATGATGTTACATGACCATTAACAGGGCATGTAACTAAGCAACAGAGCGGTATTGTGAAAGTGTGCAAAGCTTGCATACTCTTGTTACACACTAAAGTATGTAATTTTTCTTCACAAAAGCAAGGTATAGTTTTGGGACATATTATAAGTAGGTAAATCCATAACAGTATTTGCTGTTAAATTTGATAGCTAAACTATTATGAACGTATTTGTTACAAATTAATGATGTTTTTTTTAGCTATGAATGTATAATGAATGCCATTATAATCTGTGTTTGATTATTAATTGTCTACAGTTTGCATATTTTCAGATTTTGAGCTTGTTTTTTTCTCAATAGTGGTAAAATGGAAGCATTTGCTGCTATTTGTGTATAACTAATCATTTGTTGTTTATCATAAAACTAGTGTAATGTTTTATTTCATAACTATCCACAATTTTGTTTTACAATTACACTTCTGTTACATAATTATATATAACATGTTATTACTTAATAGTTATAACACTATTTGTGATGTTTATCTTGTTCTGCACCAGTGATGGGAAAAATGGCGCTACAAATAAACAGCGTTACTAACAGCTTTACTTTTTTCAGTAATGAGTAATCAACTTTTTTGTAATTTTTTAGTAATCATTACTGTTTCCCCCATTACAAGGCCGTTACCATTACTGACAATAAAATGTGCGTCACTATAATTGAGAACACTGAAGCAGTTTTCATGCGAGCAACGTCTCTCTCAGCCATAGGACTTCTCTTTCTCTGGGCTGGGTGGGTGTGGGTGTGATGTGTTCGGGGCTGGAGCGGGACACATAACCAACCAGTGACGATGATTGGTGTGTTTGTCAATGTGGTGTAGCTGAGAATGTGGTGATTGGCTAAGATACAGTATATTTCCATCGTTTGCCAATTAGAGGTAGAGTAGGGTGGGTGTTCGCACAAGCACAGGCACAGTCAGTGGCACACACCAACGACCAGGAGTCGAAACGATGGCAAATTCAACAAGTTCAAAGGTAGCGTTTGCAAACTGGAAATATAAGCACTACTTTTCCCTCGTGGAGGTTAAAGGCAAGAATGTTTATGTCTCATGCCACAAAAAAAAGAGTCTCTTTGCATTGGTGACAAGTAATTCTAATCTAATGTAGCGCCTCACGTCGTCACATGCCAAGAGAAAATTTGTGGCCACGCAGGTGATAACGTGAGCTCTGCTTCCAAAGGAGGAGTCGAAGCCACGACGCCAAAGCACACAAAACTTAATTTTTCTCCACCGCAAGCACGTATTACTCATAATTAAACAAATAATATCTAGATATATAGTTGAGGACATGCTGCTGTTGTCTCTCACATTGTCCCTCAACAACATTAAAGTATGTAGATAAATTGTATTATTTTTAAGTAACGCAAGAGATACTTTCCTTGGTAATTACCGTAGTTATTTTTTCAATTATGTAACTCAGTTATTATTTGTGAGAAGTAACTAGTAACTATAACTAATTACTCTGTTACTATACTATATTACTATAACTTATTATTACTCTAAGGAACGTGCCCAAGACTGTTCTGCACTGGCGAGAAGTAACATTCAAAGGGTTAGCTGTTAACCTAAACACGGCTCTTTCAGTGCAGATGAATATTAGCTGGTTATATTGACCTTATTCTCCACGTATGAGTGGGTGCAGCTATTTGAGTCTTTTTGTCTCGAGACTTCCGGTCTCATTCACTTCCATTAAATTTTAGACATTAAAAACAGCTCGTTTTGCTGCTTAATGTTGCAAACGGATGTTTTCTTATTATAATATTCTATTTTGTCTGTATAGTCATGCAAACACTTGTTTGTAGAGCGAGTAGTTTGACCATTTTCTGCCGTTTATTATTTCTAGTCATTTCCCCCATAGGCGACTGAAACGGAAGTTCTGAAACAATCGCAAAAACGAGCACACTTTAGCATTGAAAAATAAGGTCAATACCTCACAAATGAAGAGATTTGACCAGATAGTCTGCTGATGGTAACCGAGTCAGCAGCTTTGTATAATTACACAAATACGTACTGTTACTTATGTTAACACAGACCTTACAAGATATTACTATTTATTTATATATTTCCTGCCTTATATTTACTTTATAATATAAAGGCTGCGTGGCTACAGGATCTTCCTAAACCAGCAATACACGAACATCATTGTCTCCACTGATCCCTGCTTACTAGCACCCACACTGAGTGGCATGGACTGCTCGACTGGCTGGGGTGCACATTAGCTTTTAAAAAGGCGAAATCCCCCTCACTGTGTAATAGAACACGACCAACTTTCCCACTATGTAAATAATGGTTGGCCGCTGTACTTTCTTCATAAGTCTTCATAAACGCTCCATCTGCTTCTTGTGACAAGACAAAGTGATTAAAAATATCCCCGTTAGTTACCTCTGGCTCATATCGTCTGCCCACATTAACGGTAACGATGGATGGGGCAATCAGAGACCATCTGATGATTGCAGGGAGGTTTCACCGTACTCCCAGCTCAAAACAATTACTGAACTAGCATTATATGTCATTTTTTCGAAAATAACAGCTAACTATACACTGTTTAATGACTTTCCGAAACAGTCATCTGATGTACTGTGTCAGCGTACCAGAAGTTGGATGACAAAATGCGGAAGAGCGAAGTATTAAAAGTGGGCGGGGCGGAATAAGGTCAATAGAATGCTGCTGTAAATTATGTTTTATTTAATATTTGTATATAGAATACAATTTTAGCTATAATTTTGGCTATAATTGTATAGCTCTTTTCAACTTCTGACATGAGTTTTGTTTGTGTAGTATGGATGAAAAGGTTTTCTGAAATATATTATGGTTGAAGATTGTTTTCATCTTAAATGCCATTTTGAAACAAAAAATGTGAAAGTAAAGTAAAATCAGCCCGAGAGACAGAGAAAGACCTTTCCACGATGCGCTCGAGCGTGAGGTTTCTCAGACAGTCGGCCAGGCCTCGCTCTCCCAGCTCCACGTCTCTTCTGCATGTGGGACAGGGGAACAGCATGAGCACAGGAGGGGTGTCTTTACGCCTGCGTCCTGGATGAGTTCCGCACACTGCACAAAAACAGAGACAGAGAGAGAGAGAGATACAGATAGCAGAAGCTGTTTCCCAGATTAAAGCTTCTGTAAGCCACTATAAATCTGAGGCAGGAAGAAGAAAGGAAAAGATAATCAATGCAGAAGTGGAGCAGATTCAGAGCCAGTGTGTGCTGACACTTTCAGAAAGAGCACATCACGACCCATAAACACACACACACACACATAGAAACCTGCAAAATACTGCACAGACACAACGCTTCTGAATGCAGGAATATCTAGAGACTGTTTCACAGAGCTGAAAGCGTGGCACGATAATGTATGTCGACATTTTAATAGTTATTTCCTTTAATGAAATGAATGGATTCGCTTGTAAAAAATTGTTTAGCATGCAACATTATTTCATTTTTGATAAAGTAGTGAAACTAAAACTATGAATTTGAAAATAAACTATGTTATTGCATAAATTACTTTTTAAAACATTTTAAAAATATTAGAATAAATATGTTCAGTTATAACAAATAAATAAATAGCATGCTGTCAAATTTCAAGCATCACTGAGCTGAATTAAATAAGACTTTGAACTAATTCATGAAATAAATGCTAATACCTTATATATAAATGATACATATTACTTAATAACCAAATAACTAAATGAATTGAAATAATTACCCAATTTAAGCTAAAATTATAAAATAATATGAACAAAAAAGATCACTGTACTGAATTCTGAAGTGTAAAAATAGCCATAGTCATGGAAGGATGCATTAATTAAAATATTTTTGGTACGCAAAATTTTGTCTGAAACATTTAAATGTTCAGTTTAGTGGTCAATACAAAACAAATATTAAAATAAATGAATGAATGAATAAAATAAATAAATAAATAAATAAATATCTGCTTTTATAAATGGTTAAAATATGAAGTAAGTCCAGGGACAGGAACATACAACATGATTTTTAAAAAGACAATTGAGAGACTTTTCACAAATCAGATAAGCAGAGGTTCTCCATACTTAACCAGCAGATAACATAACAGCTGATTTGGCCGATTTTGATTTGTGTGTTTAACAGTGAATGAGTACACAAACCTGTCCTGATGACTCTGTCCAGTCTGTCTGTTTTCGGTGGAGGTCTGCGGTTCTGTCGAGGAGAGCGTGTGATGGGGCTGGAGGTGGGAGTGTTGGGCTCTGGAGGGAGTTCGGGTGGTGGATAACCTCTCTGAACCAACACTTCGGCCGCGCACAACACACACACACTGTGCGAACATGGCAGAACGATGGGCTGCTTCACCATCTCCTCACACACCGGACAGTGCAGCTCGCGCTCCATGCTCTTCATGTTAGACTGCACACAGAAGTAGATAACAATACTCTAAAACTGCTATCAAACACACATTGACATAAGTACTTCATTTTCTACTCTTGTTGTCTATTATAAGAGTCTAATTACAGACTTGAAAAGCTAAAAAGAACAAAATAGTTTTCATTTTTCAGAAAATGGGGCCGAAAAGGGTTAGAAAAGTGTATTTGATTTAACCCTTTAACTGCCCCACCAAGAAAAATAAATTGAATTACATTTCTTAACTCCTAATGTTGCTAGTTAATACACTCAATGCATCTTTTTTTTTAACACATCCTATGATTTCTAAAATATCAACCTCTACCAAATGGTTGATTTGTCGTTTATGGTAAAAGTACCATAATTCATACATATACTTAAAAAAAATCAGAAAATATGAAGTTGTAAGACAAATTTATTGTTATTTTTATTTATTTTATTTTAATGATTATGTATTAAGCTGTGGACTGAAGGAAGCAATATTATAAGCACAGATCAGTCAGAATGAACTTTGCATATAAGGAAAAAGATGGAAATCTCAAAAATCAACAGAGGTTATTTATTACCTGTGGTCAATACTTTCTTTCTAGTTCGGTTTACGAATGACTCCAATTTTCTTTTTTGACATGATATTGCCTAATATTAACTAAATATTAACTACATGAAAATCTTGCTTATTTACATTCCAGATGCTCGAGTTTCTAAATGAACTTAGAAACTGATTTAAGGAAGTGAACATCTGAATTACTTCTAGTATTTGGTCATGCTCATAAAAACATGATAATTCTACAGCACTGCAATGTTAATATAAGAAATGATAATCAATTAACTGACTTATTGAACAGGAAGACAGAGAACAACAGCTTTACTTTTTTTTTAAAATAAGTATATTAAAGAAAGTAATTCCTGGTGAAAAACTACATTGTCCATAATACTACTGAGAAATGTAGAAAAAATACATATTTGTATGCAATGTTTGTATGTGGGTGAAAATGGAATGGGATTTTCAAACCATCAAAACAACAAAAGCTTTTAATTTGTACATTAGAATGTGTCCTATTTGTTTGTCATTTGTCATGATAGAATAAAGAGGACAGCCACACAAATGTCATTCAGTTAAACAACAGTTTAAAATTCAAATAAGATTTGTCAGTCATACATGTATATATATATACATTGTCAGAACAGATATTACAGAACAAAAGACTCCAAAATCATTTCCAAAATACTGAATAATCATTATGTGAATCAATTATATATATAATATTTAAAAACATTGTTTAATATTTTATGGATGTTGAATAACATTAAAGGGTGCCACGGTGGCGCAGTGAGTAGCACGTTCGCCTCACAGCAAGAAGGTCGCTGGTTCGATCCCCGGCTGGGTCAGTTGGCATTTCTGTGTGGAGTTTGCATGTTCTCCCCGTGGTTGCGTGGGTTTCCTCCGGGTGCTCCGGTTTCCCCCACAGTCCAAAGACATGCGGTACAGGTGAATTGGGTAAGCTAAATTGTCCATAGTGTATGTGTGTGGATGAGAATGTGTGGATGTGTTTCCCAGAGATGGGTTGTGGCTGGAAGGGCATCCGCTGCGTAAAACAAATGCTGGATGAGTTGGCGGTTCATTCCGCTGTGGCGACCCCAGATTAATAAAAGGGACTAAGCCGAAAAGAAAATGAAATGAAATGAAATGAATAACATTAAATCCCCATCTTTACCAACATTTAATATTTCTTTATTTTAATAAAAAGTTAAACTATTTTTATGCAATTGTGAACTTAGTGGTTGAATTGTACTAGTTCTCGTTACAGTGTATTTCATCGTGTATTTAAGTGTGCACTGGTACTTTTTTTTTTTTTTTCGTATCAAACTAAACTTTGTAATGGTCTGAGTCACCACACAACTGGTTTGTATGGTTCATGGCTAATGACTTTTAAACAAAGACTTGATGAAAAAAATGCTTTCAGTGAAAAAAAGTCATGTAGCACACTCATTGTTTGAAAAAGATTTCCCTATAACGAAAAAGAAAATGCTGACTTTTGTTGCGTACCCAATCCAGACAAACTCTGCTAATTAGTAAGATGTTACCAAACATGACCAGCTAAAGAAAGCATAAACAACAAACCAAGAAACCAGAAAATCAATTCACACTTAAAATCTATTTATAATCATTGATGGTTCCATGTAGAACCTTCCCATTCCACTTTTTTATGTAAATTAATATTTCTTATTTCTTATTATATATATATTCTCAATTCAGTTCAGTTCATGTTTATTTCTGTAGTGCTCTTAAAATGTAGATTGTGTCAAAGCTGCTCAACATAGAAGTTCTAGTAAATAGAAACTGTCAGTCTAGTTTTCAGAGTTGAATGAATCACTGAAAGATTATTTTGGGAACCTTATATGGTTTTTCGAAGACATTCAAAAATAAACAACTTATTTTAAGAGTGTAAGTTATTTTATTCTGTTTTTTTTTCTTCAGGATCTAATTATTTTCCCCCCAAAATCTGTATATCCGTTTATTCAAATAATAATAATAATAATCATAACAATAGTTAATACATTTTATGATTACAAATCCACGCAGCCCTCTTCTATTTATTGTTTAAAGATATTGTCCAGAGATATGCACGTGCCTCCACGCAGGCCTGTCCCACACAGGCTCTCCTGCATCTCGGGCCTCAGCCCTCCTGCATCCCGTCTCTATGGCAACAAGCATCCTGTAGCTCAGGCCTATTTCCATTCTCTTAGATTTAAAGACTCCTTCATTTAATAAATCTTTCTCTATCATTTATATCGGTGTACATATATCGCGTCAGCGTCTGACATGGGTAAGTCAGGACTAAAATATAACATTTATTCAGTAGGCCTACATATAGATGAAAAAATAAATAACGCGATATGTTATGTTATGCCCATAAGCGCAAATATATCATCAGAAATGTCAAAATACCGGAGGGAGAGGCTGCCACGCGCGGTTTAGATGGGGATGAAAATGGACTCGTTTTCTGCTTACAGGTGTTTTCTCTCGCTCGGTTATTACCGAAATGTTAGATTTGACCATGATGAAATCAAGCGTGCTGTTTAATAGGCATCTGGACAGAACCATGGCGTGCGTTCACATGTTAAACGACAGCCGCATGCAAATCGTCTCAGAAAACGTGTAAATGTGTGGTTTTGATGATGCAAATGCACTTACGCTTATGCGCACGAGGGCGTCCATGATGGATGTAAAGGTTTGCAACTCCGCGTCTGCCATTGCTAAAACTGTGCCGGTTGTTCAATTAATATCCTCCGTAATAAACGTTATTATTGAGCTCCCTCGTCTATATCTGTGGAATCATTCAAAACAACAAACGGCCCGTAAGAAACGAAATAAAACGAAATGGTTGTAGCCAAACTGCCACTGAGATTGACGCTCAAGACAAGGCTTTACGTTATAATTATATTATTTGTGCCTAATATGTCTGAGAGGTCCAATTTAACGCAGTCCATGTTGAATCGGGGCTTTTTCTGGCTCTGGTCTGTGCTGACGGATGTTAAGCCATCCATGTAGGCGATGGATGTTGTGAGGTATTCAGGAGCAGAGCAGCACTGAGCATGCGCAGAGATGCTGAGCAGACGCTATTTTCAGGATGATACGGGGGTTTTATAATATAATACAGGGGTTTTCGAATCCCGAGGGGCGCAAGGGTACACTTGAGGGACAGTGGAAATGTTTTGAGGAAAAACAAGCATTTACAAATGCGCAAATAAGATAATGAATACTTAACCAATGTAAAGTCTGCAATTAACACAAATAGGCCTATTTTGACATCTGACATTAAGACAAAAGGAACATGCAAACACAAACATCCACAATATCTGATAGGTGTAATAATACAAAATAATCAATACAAAACAATGTGATTCAAATCAATTTTAATTATTTAAAAAAGTAAATACAAATGATATTAAAATGTACAATCTAGTATAACTTTGATTCAAATACTTGTGTAAAATAAATGTGTAAATAAGTGAATACTGTTCTAAAATGCTTAGAAAATTGTATGATATAGGCTATTTGGCCTTTGTACAAAAAAAACCTTTATAGGCTAAATGTGCATTAAAAAGATTGATAAAATACATACAACTAAATAAATATTTATACTGTATATCATATGTTTACTACAAATAATAAAATAAAACCAATAATAATTATTACAACATTATATATAATTAAGATAAAATAAGATTCAAATTATCCAAGTTTGATTAAAATAAATAACTAAAACAAATTAGATTATACTACTTAAAATAATTGCACTAACAAAAAAAAATTCATACACAATACATAAAAAGCAGCAAAGTAAATTACTATAGTAGAAATAAGAATGTAAGCTAATTTAATAGAACGGCTTAGTCCCTTTATTAATCCGGGGTCGCCACAGCGGAATGAACCGCCAGCTTATCCAGCACATGTTTTATGTAGCGGATGCCCTTCTAGCTGCAACCCATCTCTGGGAAACATCCATACACAGTCATACACTACGGACAATTTAGCCTACCCACCTGTACCGCATGTCTTTGGTTGAAAAGGCAAAAAATGTCCGCAGATTCCGTCTGGCCCTAAAATAAAAAAAAATAAAAAAATAAAAATAAAATAAAATAAAATAAAATAATAGTGGTTTGATGTGAATATAGATGGTTGGCAGGATATTGGTGGTATATTTTAAGACGAAAGTGAATGTGGTGCTGTGTTCTGTCCACAAGATGGTGCTGCAGGGTTTCTGCACCGCTGTTCGCCCCTGGCACTGCTTTTACACGTTAGCGGCGCGTCATCTTTACTCTGCTGGCACTGGAGCTGAATAGAGTGGAGTAAAATCTCTTTTCCTCTACTGCTTTCAAGAATGGGTGAGTGTAGCGTTCACATTAACTATCCAGGATAAAACCATTTCTACAGAAATCGCAGTTTTCTGTCGGCTAGTTTGCACGCATGATCATAAAAAAGTCAGATAACGTTACTGACTGACAGGCCGGCTTGCTGAACATTTCTTAGCCCGTAAAAGCAAAATAGTCTTCTTTTGCAGCTCGCCTCATAAATCACTTTAAGGACAAGATGTCATGTTTCGTCCACCGTTGTTTCGAAATGAAGCACGAAAACTTTGTACAGATTGTGAGTGGCTTTTAGCCCACCGCTAACCTGTGCTTAGACATTTAACACTTTATGATCGTCTTTGACACAGCCTTCGTAAAGAACGCCAAAGAAGTATAATAATATATAGTGTGATTCGGTGTACGCTCGCTATTTTAACAGAAAAACATATAAACGATAAATGGGGGAAAATGTAACCCCAATGTTTGTTTCCACACGGAACTATTTGAAGCGCGTACACTGACGTGTCCAAGTTGTTACAGATTTGCCTGCTTCACAGTTTATTCATAACACTTCTCACCTTTACGTTTAGGATTTTTTTAAACTTCAACCTCGTATTTTGGTGTTTGCTGTCTGCAGAATATCAGATGATAACATCTTTGTAAATTTTATTGTAAGCTGCGTTTCAGGTTATAAGTCTTCCGTAGTGAACACTTGTTCGTCTCGGAACCTAATGTAAACATTACAAGAATAGTTGGAGATGCATTTTTACTTCGTCAGATTCTAGCCGAATAATTTATTTAGATGAGGAACTGCAAGCTTTTTCATCAACTTGTCAATTTAGAGATTTTAGACATCCAGAAAACAAGGGATAGTTAACCAAATAATGAAAAATCTGCCATTATATACTCACCCTTCACGTGGTTTTAAACCTTTTTCAGTTTATTTCCTCTGTTGAACACGAAAATATTTTGAAGAAAGAAAAAGGTAACTATTTACATCCACAGTATGCAAAGCAGATACTATGGAAGTCAGTGGTTACAGGTTTTCAGCTTTCTTCAATATATATATATATATATATATATATATATATATAGATATATAGATATATAGATAGATAGATAGATAGATAGATAGATAGATAGATAGATAAAGAGAGAGAGAGAGAGAGAGAGATATTGTGTGTCAAACAGATATCAAGTGAACAATGCTAACTATAAGTGTTTTTTTTATTACACCTTATGAATTTTTGTCTGTATTTTCTATTTAAAAGATAGCCAAAATTGATGGCCGTCAATAAAGTGGTAAAAAACACTTAATTAAGTGTTAATTAAGTATACTTAATAACAAACAACAATAAGTTTTCATGACTATTTTCTGTATTTTTATTTATTTTATTTTTTTATAATAATTCTCCACTTCAACAGCACTTGCATACACCAGACATTACAATTTTAATCGGGTGTAAATGGAAGTTTTTTTTTTTAAGGAAATGTTTTATAAATTATTTGTCAGATTACAACATTTTATCCTTAAATAAATAAATAAATAACACTATATGTTTTCCTATAATTTTCATTGGCCGATTGCAGTATTTTCTGAATTATGAAGAGATGAAAAGAGGTTCCCAAAATCCCAGACATAAAAAGAATCTGACTGAAAAAGAAATTAGATTTTTGTTCTAGAAAAGCTCTTTACTGCATATCTAATAAATGCCCATGTTTAATAAAAATATAAATAATGCCTCATTTGCCTATTCAAACATAATATTTGATAAAACTTCTAATAAACAAGTTTCCAATTCTTAATGAAATCAGTCTATTGTAAAACATAACTGTCAATACATACGACACTATGCAAAAGTCTTAGACCACTAGTATTTTCACCAAATAATTGTTTTTTCTTTCTATATTTTGTTGTAGCATGTCGGTTTGAAACATTTCCAATTCTACAGTGTGATTATTGTCTGCACATGAAGCCTGACAACAGCAAGAGCTTCACACAGATTCCCTATTCACCTGCACTGTTTTGCCTTAAAACTAAGTTTTAAATGGTGTTATTTGATAGTAAGACACACAATAACAAAACTGTACTAAAAGTGAATGTTCAGCCTGTTCTTTCTCACTGTTTACCTCTCACCCCCCTCCAGCGGTGAACACGAGCACGTCTCTGGTGCTGTCCAGTCTGCTGTCGGTGCTGGTATTTGCAGGAATGCAGATGTTCAGTCGACAGCTGGCCTCTTCAGAGTGGCTCACCATCCTGGGCGGCTTCCTGGGCTCCCTGCTGTTTGTCTGCTCTCTTACTGTATCCTTCTGCTGCTTTATGCAGACAGTCATTCTTTTTTTTTAACCTCAGCAAGACGTTTGCACCCCTGTTCTATGTGTTCATCCTTAACCCTTGATTACAGGCTTTCAATAACCTGGAGAACCTGGTCTTTGGCAAAGGCTTTCAAGCCAAAATCTTCCCAGAAAGTAAGTCTTGCTGTAAATACAAACATGATGAAACACTGCGCATATACAACATTATGTGTGGTGGTGGTGTTTTTTTCCATCATTAATTTAACCCTTATGTTATGTTGGGGACGTTTTTATCCACTATGGGGTGCTGTTGGGTCTTAATTTGGCCACAACTTTCTCTGTCTTTCAGCAAATGGAATGATTTTGGTGGCAAAACTTACTGACATATCTTTGGAAAATGTTTAAAAAACTCAGCAATATAGTCTGGGCAACTTTACTACCCTTTCGATATGTTCATGGCAGTTTTTGTCCCATTGACTTCCATTATAATGACAACATATAATAATGCATTCTTGATTGTTGGTGCTTTTTCCTGTTGGGAAGAGGTACATTTAGTAATTTTGACTGTTGATCATCAGTTCTAATGCTAAAAAAAAGTGTAGTTTATGGCTTTTATATGGAGTTAAATGACGTATAGTGTATGAGAATTTGAGAGAGACTTTTGCCCATTTACTTTGACATGTCTGAGATAATCAAAATAAGCACCTCTACATGGAATAAACTAAAGCATAGTAAAGTGTATTCATGCATGCACACTATTTGCTGTTATGTTCCATAGAACTCCATTTAAATTCCAGTATTTTATTTTTTTTGCATTGGCCTATCTAAAGGGTTAAAGGTGCCAACTGATGATCAACAGTAAAATGACAAATTGTACCTTTTCCCAAGAGAAAAAATGCACCAATAATCAAGAATGCATGATTATATGGTGTCATGGCTTTGCAATCAAAATATCATTATAATAGAAAATGGGTCAAAAACAATCCCAAACAGTAAACGAGGGAGAAAAAATAAAACTAACAATGCATCAAAGCCAGTTACTGTTACTCTGATAAAAGATAAAAATTAATCCAGTCCAAAATTAATTTCAAATTCAAATTTGAATTATTTTGGAAATAAGTCCCCCCCGAACCTCATCCCCCCAACCCCCTTAAATTATGAACTTGGAAATAAAAGTGTCAAAAACATTTAGTAGTTTTGATTTAATGAACAGATTAATGAAAAAAAAGAGGAAAAAACAACTTGAACATTGAAATTCTGTTTGATCTTTTTACAGCGGTTTATTTTAGTGTATGTTTTCATCCCAAACATAACAAAGGGGTAGTACATTTAAACGGTACACAATGATTAACCTGATAGTACATTTAAATAAAATGTCAAAGTAATATTTTTTTTTACGTGGACTGCAGCAGATAACATTTTAAAAGAACATCTAGTAAATGAATTACTTTTGTTTAGTTGATGTATTTTTTAGAATTATGGGAGAACTGTGATTTGACATTTTAAACAAACTATTTCTCAATATGTCCAGAATTGAAAGCTCTAATATATTTTAGATATTACTGTTTATTCTTACACTATACTATATACTATACTATATACTTATACTATAGCACACTTCAAAAAGAATATACAGTAAATTGCAACTCTTACGCTGTTACAAACATTGTTTTAAAGAAATTCTCTTGTTCTATTGCTCAGCAACAATGTATCAGTTTCCACAAAAATATTAAGGCTGTATTAAGTAAGTATTATGACACTGAACACTGTAATTATACTGCTGAAAACTAGTTTTGCCTTAATAGAATTTTTTTAACAGGTATTCAAATGACAAAATGCACAATGTTCACAATTTTGTTGTTTTGCTGTGGTCAGATAAATTGCATAATCTTACTGACCCCAAACATTTGAACTATTAACCATTTCAAGAGTAATTCTGTTGAGTATGGCAGACAAATGACTTGATTTAAAAATGTATATCTGCATTTGTTTCCTCTTAGTTGTCGTGTGCATGTTTCTGGCTCTGTTTGCATCCGGTTTGGTGCATCGCGTTTGTGTGACAACATGGTAAGAGGATATTAACAGTTTGTTTTTGTTTTTTTGCAAATAAACATATCAATGTTAATTAACATCCACTTTTTTGTTGATTTGTTTTGTCTCTTAGCCTGATCTTTTCTGTCTTCGCACTGTACTACATCAATAAAGTGTCAGCAGCTCTTTACCAGGCAGCACCTGCTCCAATTCCTGCCAAACCCACCAGCAAGGGCAAAAGGAAGAACTGAAGCTCTTTAGCCATCCCAGCACAATCACCAATCACCGCTAAAGCTACACAATCTGATGTGTACAGCAGCAGACTTTCTTTTTTTTTATTCATTCCATTCAAACTTAGAAATGTGTAACAAATTTTGTCAAACCAGTCACAGATGTTTTTTGGTTCTGTTCGCAAAATATTTTTGTTTAAGGGGTTTGTTATTAAAAGTTGATCGAATCATCTGTCTGTCTGAGAGTTCCTGTCGTTATTGTGTTGAAATCAGTTTCATACTTGACCAGTAATGCGTTCATCAGGCAGATTTCTCCAGGACTTTTGTTTATGGCTTTGCACTATAAACGGCAGCTTCTGTGACTGCTTTTTCAACTCTTATGGCAATATTTGCTTCAATTCCAGTCTTTTGCTATGAAAATACATACAAATCTTGTCACATTTTACAAGAGACTGATTAGGAAGCCTTTAATTATGTAGTGTATGATTTTTAATGCATTATCGATTTTTTATTTCACTTTTGAGTTTGCAATCGTGCAAATTCTGTCTATAGGGAGAAGCTTAGCTGATAATACATGTTAGAGAAGATAATATTGTCTTCTGCCATGCTCTTGCAAGTCATCTTCTCTTTACTTTCTTTAATTAATCTGAGTATGGATGGACACCATGCTGAATGGTGCTAAATTCTCAGAATTCGTTCTTATTTTGTGTTTGTTTAGGTATCCAAACATAGACATCTTGGCTTAAACAAGGTTAATAGGTTACAATAGTCCCAAAAAAAACAACAACAAAAAAAAGTCATCAAATAGACATGAATGAATCACTACACATATGAAGTCTGTCTAATCTGTATAACTGATTTATAACCGTTTATAACTATTTTTGGACTACTTTTTATTAGGCCATCATTACATTTTCTATGACAGACGAAATTTAGCATGAACCACTAAAAGCAGAGAATTTCTTCTTTATTTTTGGCCATGACTGATCACATATCTGCTGTTTCACTCAATATCACGATGCTGTTGCTTCTGTTTCATTGTGTCTTTAATGTGAATTTGCTGTTAAGCTGTCAGTAGTGTTCTGTGTCGGTGTTTTCTTTAATTATAGACAATTACCCACCAAGCAATTTTGCATTTGAAAGACGTCTAATAGATGTCCAAACATGGATATCTTGACTGAAGCAAGGATAAACATGCACTGTCAGGGAAAACCTAATAGACGTCTAACCATAGACCAAAAATAGACTAATCATCAAATAGACAGATTAGACCGATATCACCTGTTCATTCATTCATTTTCTTTTCGGCTTAGTCCCTTTATTAATCTGGGGTCACCACAGTGGAATGAACCGCCAACTTATCCAGCATTTGTTTTACGCAGCGGATGCCCTTCCAGCCGCAACCCATCTCTGGGAAACATCCATACATTCTCATTCACACTCATACACTACGGACAATTTAGCTTACCCAATTCACCTGTAACGCATATCTTTGGACTGTGAGGGAAACCGGAGCACCCGGAGGAAACCCATGCTAACACGGGGAGAACAAACTCCACACAAAAATGCCAATTGACCCAGCTGAGGCTCGAACTAGCGATCTTCTTGCTGTGAGGCGACAGCACTACCTGCTGTGCCACCGTGTCGCCCGATATCACCTGTGTAGACATTCATTCATGTCTATTTGCTGAATAGTTTTTACAACCTATTAACGTTGTTTTAACCAAGACGTCGAGCCATATGAACGACAACATGCAGTGTAAAGTGTGTGTAACTCATTTCAGCTGGTGAATCTTTTCACTTGCAATAGGTAGAAACTCTATAAAACGGGCATTGACGTCATGAGAAATATTATTGTTTATTTTATTATGTACACTTAATTAACACTTACTTACATACTTAAGTAATTAAGTGGTTTTTTTACCACTTTATTGATGGCCATCACTTTTGGCCATCTTTTAAAGAATGAATGATGTGATCACATAGTTAAAAAAATCCTGACAGGTCTTCCTGTTCATTTCAGTCAGATGACGATATAAAAATTCTCAGAGTTTTCTATTTTTGTGCCAGGTGAATAAGATGTTTAGTCAGAGTGTTAGTGGACTTATGAGCCTTTTTTCTTTAACCAGAAAATGCATCTTAACTTGCAAATTGCTGTCATATTTCTGGATTCTCCAGCCCTTTGTATGATTAGCTGTGTTGTGTTTGCTAACTGCCTGAGGCCTCAGTGCATTCTGGGACTGTCAGCTGACTCAGCCATGCTCACACTGGAAATCTCACTCTTCTTCAACTGTGTGTTTCATTAAACCTTTACTTACAGGTCAGACCACAGATAAGGATCACATTAGCATGGAATTAAAAGTATGAGCTTCTGTCATGGTTGATGCCAACATATTTTTACATGCGCTTCAATTGAAACCAGATAGTTGAGAAACTGCTGTGAAATACTCTGGTGAAATAGTTCTCTCAGATTTTCAGAGAGAAAACTCAACGAATCTATCTATGTGTTCATCCAAAAATGAAAAATCTCTCATGATTTATGCACCATCCTTATTCCAAACCCATTTTAATTTCTTTCAGCTTTTGAAGACACACACACAAAAAATAAATAAATAAATAAAAGATGTTTTGAAGAATGTTGGAAACGTTTCCAACATGCTTGCCCTAGCTTGAAAGGAATGTTGAGAGAATTGCAGTATTGCAAACCTCCAGAGCTGTACTTGCAGGGTTACCATGAGAACACAATCACGGCCGGTAAAAACAGCATGTGTCATCCACCCATGGCCCTGTTCTCTCTCCCTTCCTCTTTTTCCTTCCCACATACTACTGGTAGAGATTCTGTTTTGTTTCCAAAGTGACACAGCGTATAACAGTGTTCAATGACTTGGCGTGGAAACACTGATTCATTAGGGCTTGAGTGTGGTCAGCTAACGTTGGTCAGTTTAAGGATGATGGTACGGCTGTCTCTGGAATCACACACACTCGTAAGTTTAGGGGCTGGTTTTGAATATGTTGAGAGCTTAGATAAAATTGCTGTTACCTTTCGAAGTTTGGCTATATACTGAATATCTAGAATTAATCTCACAATTGTACAATTATGTGGTTTTGTTTCGTAAATACAGTGTATGTTTTTTTATATATTATTATTCACCCTGAAAGAATGGAAGTGAAGTTTGATAACTTGCCCCAAAGATGACCTTATAACCACTGATCTCATTCATTCTCCTTCAGCTTAGTCCCTTATCTATCAAGGGTCGCCACAGTGAAATGAACCACCAACTATTCTGGCGTTTTTCACAGCAGATGCTCTTCCAGCTGCAACCCAGTAATGGGAAACACCCAAACACTCCTGCATTCACACACACTCATACATTACGACCAACTCAGTTCATTCATTCATTCATTTTCTTTTCGGCTTAGTCCCTTTATTAATCTGGGGTCGCCACAGCGGAATGAACCGCCAACTTATCCAGCATTTGTTTTACGCAGCGGATGCCCTTCCAGCCGCAACCCATCTCTGGGAAACATCCATACACACTCATTCACTACTAGCCTACCCAATTCACCTATACCACATGTCTTTGGACTTGTGGGGGAAACCAGAGCACACGGAGGAAACCCACGCAACCACGGGGAGAACATGCAAACTCCACACAGAAATGCCAACTGACCCAGCCGAGGCTCAAACTAGCGACCTTCTTGCTGTGAGGTGAACGTGCTACTCACTACGCCACCGTGGCGCCCAATTCAGTTCATCCAATTCAAATAGTATATAAACACGAACATGGGGAGATCATGCAAACTCCACACAGAAATGCCAACTGGCCCAGCCGGGACTCGAACCAGCAACCTTCTTGCTGTGAAGTGAAAGTGCTAACCACCGCTAATCTCAATGTTATAATAAAAATAAAAATAATTAAAGAATAAAAATACACGACAAACTGAAATATTTTGCCAGTAAAATTAAACAATCAGTAATTTTGGAGTGAAATAATCAAAACACTGTGAAGCCACAGCTACTCACAGCTCAACAATACAGTTCAAAACAATGTGGTCAAATATATGAAGAAACACATCCAGAAAAAAAAAATATTATAGAGTAACATGGTCATAATAATAGGAGGCACATTGTAATGCAGTAGTGCAACCTTTACCATCTGCACAACAGGAATTTAAAACTGGTTAGTTTCTTCTGCCAGTTAGCAAAGCGCTAACAGTCAAAACTGCCAAATAACATACTGCAGATTAAAATAATGGCTTCACAGTGTAGTGTTTTAAATAAACAGACAAAAAAAGCTATTTTCTATTGATATGGTGGAAAAAAAATAGTTGAATTATATATAAAAGCTATTTTTTAAAGCTTTTTTTTAGCTAATTAGTACCGTTTTTTCTCTATATATACAGTTTTGTTATGCTAAATGCTACTGTTAATGACTGCTACTCCTTTGGGATTAATGTGAGTAACGTGAAAGCAATTCGGACATTTTACATTTACTGTTGTCATTATGTTCAAATCTAACTGTTATTCACAAATCCTCTCCTCTGGCCTGTTATTTCTGATGCTGTGATTTTCTTTTTTTAAATGGACTACATAGTTCTAAATAGTTTTTGGCCTGCTGGGTTGAGACATATCCCTTCATACCTGCTGTGCAGACTGGAGAAAATAAAACAGCAGCCCATCCCTTATAAATAATGCCCTGGCAAGTATTTTTTTTTACTGACATCCATCCAAAAAGGAGTGTAAGATATACTGTGTTGTCAGACAAGAAGCATTGTGAAAGCTTTGAGTCACTTGCTTAGGAAATAGTGAAACGGAATGAAAGAGGGCTGTTCTTCCTTGTGAGACAGAACATTCTTTTGACAAAAATATATAGGAATGCATTGACAAGTTAAAAGTAACCTATAGAAATTAAAGTAATAATTCATTTCACAAACAAATTCAGTAGTGAAAAGTTCAAAAAGGAAAAAAAAATTTACTAAAAAATGTGGATTAAAAGAGAGAGTTCAAAAGAAGATATTTTGAAGAAAACTGGAAACCTGAAAACACTGACTTTCATGGTATTTGATTTATGGAAATCCAGGGTTACAGGTTTCAGCTTTCTTCGAAATATCTTCTTTTGTTTGTCAGGTTTGAAGGATACAAGTAAATGATGATATCATTTTCAGTTTTGGGTGAACTGTCCCTTTAATTGTGTTAAGAAAAAAATCTACCCATAAAAACGATGCAGTATTTTATTTCACATGAATGCGCTTTTGTTTAATATTTTCTGCAAGTATGCTTTTTTATTATTATTTATTTTTCAGCATTATTGTAAACTATATGGTACCTGTCTCTATTCAACTATACCGAATTAAGCACATACATCTGGAACGCTATTTTAAGGTATAAATATATTTAAAGCATTTAAAATGTGTTGTCTAATAATTAGAAAATGCATGAAAGCAGCATGAAAAGAAAATCTTGTTTTGTCTAAAATGTTAAAAGTGAGGAACTTTGTTAGAATGCAATTCATCTAATACAGTCTCTCTTTGTCTCTCTCTCTCTATATAGTATTTTCTTAACCCTGAAATATATTTTTCGGATATAATGGCTAAAAGTCAAGATATTTTTTTATCACAGTTTAGTTTTTTTTTTGTTGCTTTTTTTGTTTTTTAAAAAGACTTTTTACAAAAATGTCCACTTTTGGTATGGAAAAAATGTCTAAAAATCTATTCATTTTCTGGACATTTAAACTTAGACCACATTAATCTATTACCTTTTGACTTTGTGAAAATACATAAATGACAACTTTTTTAAAAATGTTTTTGTACATTTATTTAAAGATCATGTACCATTCTTTTTCACTGGTGTCACTTACTTTTTGAAAATATTATTTCTTGATTTTTTTAGCACATGCAGTCAGAATGACCGAAAAAAGATGATAATGTGATAAATGGGGAGATTATGTTTTCTTTGTTTTAATCAGGTTTGTTAAAGCGTGATGATGTTAGTTTATTTCTAAAACCATATATGCTCTAACAATGAAAATCTCTGAAACTTTTTTAACTCAACAATTCACCAGAAAGGGGTGTCACAGTGGCACAGTGGGTAGCACGATCACCTCACCGCAAGAAGGTCACTGGTTTGAGCCCCGGCTGGGTCAGTTGGCATTTCTGTGTGCAATTTGCATGTTCTCCCCGTGTTCATGTGGGTTTCCTCTGAGTGCTCCGGTTTCCCCCACAGTCCAAAGACATGCAGTATAGGTGAATTGGGTAAGCTAAATTGTCTATAGTGTATGTGTTTAAATAAGAGTGTATGGATGTTTCCCCAGTGAAGGGTTGCAGCTGGAAGGGCATAAAACATATGCTGGATAAGTAGCCGGTTCATTCCGTTGTGGCGACTATTAATAAAGGAAATAAGCCGAAAAAAAATGAATGAATGAATGAATTCACCAGCAAGTCACAGTTCACCCAACAATTCACGATGCCACACTTAGAAGCATTATTTATTGTTGTATGAATGCAGGGATGAAAAGGGAAAAAGGAGGAGGGATGGTAAGGGGACAGTGGGATGAAGGGGAAATTGAGTAAGAGAATAATGAAAGAGTTGGGTTGATTAAACATCCTTTGATGATGCCCAGAGACTCATAGTGGGGGTACTGTCTCTGTGTTTTGGGATTAGGATTAAATCCCACCTAGGTGGGGAAAAAGGTTTATAAGGATTGTTAATGCGAAATAAAATTAAATAGAGGCAGGGAGGGTGGGTTTGAGGGAACTAGATGAACAGTGCTTGAGGGCTGATCTGCCTTGTGTAAGTTGTGCTGGGATGGCAAAGACAGGCGTGGTCCTGCTCCTGAACTCCAGCTAACAAGTTAACTCCATATAATGATGCAATCCTTTAAATCTTAAATTATCTTATATTACGTATCCTGCTATAGTTTTGATGTGACAGGAACACCAGGGACATAATGAAAAACCAAAAGTAACACCAGTTACAGTAACATCACATAAGCAACAATTTTCACATAAAATGCACATGACAAATGTTCTGCTACAATGCATTAAACCAGATGATGACAGTCATACTCACTAAATTAATAGATTAATCCATTTATATTTGTTTATTTATTTTCTACAATTCCCTAACAATAAAGGAGATATTACATCATGAGATATTACGAATTTCTCATAACTGACAAAAAGCCAGTGCAGTCACAATGGGCCTTTCTTCAAACCTTCAGGAAATATAAAGAAGAAAGTCAAGTTATGTCAAAAGAGAAGGTTTATGTTAAATATGATCCAACTCCAGACGACAACTTTCATCATGTATTTTTATAATATTCATTTGACTTTTTTATTTCATACAATTTGATTGAATACATTATTGTATTTTGAAAAATCTTTTGTTTACCTCAAAATAAAACACCTCTTCTGTAGCCTTTGATATAGGGACAAGCAATTTTGTTATGCTATTGTTATTGTTGTGTTGTTGTTTAAATAACATATTTCTTTTAAAAATATAAAGTAAACCTTTAAATACGTTTTTTAAGTGTATTATTTCTGTTAAGTGTAGCTACAGAAAAACGGATATTGCTGTAGAATGACCCAAATCCTATATCTGTAATAGGGTGGATACGTTCAGTCTCGTTTGAATGGTAAATTCCAGTCAAAGAACTGTGTGGTCTTCAGTTCTAAACAGTTAAAATGTACCAGTCCTTCCCACAGACTCACCGCGCCTCAACGCGGGCGGAGCCGCGGTATAAATGCCGCCTCAGCTTGGACAACTCCCGCGCAGGACATTCACATCATTCCTTCATCTTCAGGTGACGCTCTGCCTTTATCAGCGTAAGTACAGCAACCTTTACTCTCCACAAACGCCTTGACATTCAAACAAGAGTATGACAAAACTTTATTTTACTTAATCAAAACGTTTACTCAAAGTTTTCGCCTTAGTTGTAAGCTGTCACTATACTTCTTAAATGTGAGTAAATAGCTTTAAAACACAAAAATGCTGTTTAAACGATGAGTAGCTGACGCCTGTGGATGCTCGGATTTGTGAACGTCATCAACGTCAATTGCGTAAGTTAATGTAAAGTGGTTCAAACGGTTTGATATGCGCTTTATAATCTACAGTAATCATTTAAACAGCTGCTCCAACTTATACTAGCAATTATTGCTTGATTTTCCTTTTACTGCATGAACTTGTTAGCTTAGTCTTTGTTCGGCATTACTCACACTCTGGCTTGCTTCCAAATGGAAAAATCCACTTCTGTCTCTCAATAGGAGGAAAACAACGGGCTGTTTGCGCAATATGAAGTTTGATTAAGAGATGAGAGACACTCATAAACTAACAGTATTATCCCTCACTGTAGACATTCACGATGCCATCTGATCTGGAGAGAGCAATGGAGACCCTGATTACGGTGTTTCACCGTTATTCAGGCGCAGAGGGTAACGCATCAACCCTGAGTCGAAAAGAGCTCAAACAGCTGATGGAGAAAGAGCTGGCTAGCTTTCTGAAGGTACGCCATTTCATCTGTCATTCCTACACTCAGGGTGGGGCATCTCTAAAGATCTGATCCAGGTCCTGGGCCCTGTGGTGACTGGGGCCTTCAATGAAGTCCCTGGATTTATTCAAAATCCCTGTACACATTCACATTTCACCTAAGCTTCTTCATAGAAGGGAAATAATGTTTTTTTTTTATTATTATGAAAATGTTTTTTGAGGAATCCAACATATTCATTACATTCCATCACCACAAAAACACTCATTTGTACATTCGTGCATCTCCTGTCTCTCCCACTGTAGAGTCAGAAAGACCCTGCTGCCGTAGACAAGATTATGAAGGATCTGGATGCCAATGGGGATGGAGAGGTGAATTTTGAGGAGTTTGTGTCTCTTGTGGTGGGCCTGTCCATTGCCTGCGAACAGCTCTACCAGAAACAGATGAAAGCAGCAGCCAAGAAGTAATAAAAGTCCAATCATGAGGGGAAAACTGTTTTTGTATTTTGTCAATTTGTTAATAGTTTAATAAACTCTTTCATCCACAAGCCCCAATTTGAAGTTGCAACTGCAGTTATAATGCATTTTTGCAAATGAGGATGTTTTGTCATTTTTGTCAAGTTGTGTTTTAGTTTTATTGTCAGTTTCTCTTGTTTGAAGTATTATTTAGACACAAAAGATATCATCATCAGAGGTATTATAGTGCATCCATGGAAATAAACATTCCTTGATTTTTGTCCCATATTGTTTTTTTGTCCTGCTCTGCCCCTTTGTACTCTTCAGGTCTGGATTCCACAGTTCTCTGTGAAATCACATCATGAGAAGAGAGAATGCAAAATGTCTTTTATGATTCACTCAAGGGCACAAAGGCACATTGGAATTGGAGGAGTTTGAGATTATCACGGTGCATTGTAATCTGAACATGGAATGTTCCAGAATTAAGCTTCTGAGCACTTTATTTAATGATTCATCTTCAGATTATTCTACAAATGAGGTTACATTTTATTTCTCATTCACATTTTTGCCATTATTTTTAAATCATTAATCACAGGGTTACATGATTTCGTAAAAATATATATACATTTCAATATTTAGCTTTTTTTGCGATTACACAAAACATTCCAAGACAGGAAGGCATAAAGGCTCATTTGAATCCAAATTCTTTCTTACATCCTGTCTGGGCATATTTCTTTGATCAAATTTGAAGGTGGCATAGAAGTCTGTCTGAAATGATTATTTTTGAATTGATGAAATGATATTATACCTCACAGTAGTACATTTGCATAAAATGCAATAAACCAGATAAATTAGGCCGGTTCAGATTAGAATTCAATACATTAATCTTTGACACATCATAAAAAAATATCTGGCATCAAATGTATATTTGTGAGTGTACTTTTCTGTGTTATATTTCTATGTGATGGTTTAATAGAATATATGGCCTATTCTCAGAAAGTACTGAAACTAAGTCAACAATAAAACAACACAAAATTGTACAATTTTATAGCTCACCCAAAAATGAAGATTGCTGTTTTACTCTCTCTTAAATAAGGTTTTACTCATTAATTAAATAAGATTAGCTAAAACCATTGTCCTTGGAGAGTTTAACATGCTCTGGACACTTTGGCTGCAACTGTAAGCTCTAAAATGCTGTGCCTACGGAG
This sequence comes from Danio albolineatus, assembly GCA_903798035.1. Classification (NCBI taxonomy): domain Eukaryota; kingdom Metazoa; phylum Chordata; class Actinopteri; order Cypriniformes; family Danionidae; genus Danio; species Danio albolineatus. The sequence continues at coordinate 3,657,607 of CAIGQQ010037975.1, read as the reverse complement.
GCAGCATTCCAAGATGGTAAGGCATCAAGGTACATCCTAATCCCAGTTCTTTCTTACATCCTGTCTGGGCATATTTCTTTGATCGAATTTGAAGGGCCATATGTCTGTCTGAAATCTGTTTTACGAGCTGCCTTTGTGCACAAGCGCTGCCTCCAGAGTCAGTGCTTGACAGGGCACTGAGGAAACAAGTCATCTGCCTAATAGTTTTTCTTAAATTTTAAAGTGCTGATGTAATAATTCATGTTACCCATCCTTTTATGCTACATTTGAATGGTTATAAGGTTGGGGTTAGGATTTGGGTGATATTACAGCCTTATGACCCTGCATCTGATGGGTAGTTTCTTTCTTTATAGAGATGTACATATATGCTACCTTTTGAATTGAAGCTATAGTTAGGGTAGCACAAATTGTGAGAACACCGGTACCTGACTTTCTGGTATTCTGACTTCGTTGGTATTATAGAATCTTCAACGGTGTCTTCATTGTCTCAGAAGAGTCAGGTTACATCCTCTGCTGCCTAACAACCTTTTCATGCTTCCTTTAATAATACACAAAGAGTCTCACTGCAGTAATAAACATCACACAGTGTCTACGAATCTACTTACACACCTGTGAAGAATAATAAAGTTTTTGACATAAATCAGACCTACTGTAAGTCCATAGTTTATAAAATACACATTCTGTAATCATATCAGTATTAGTAGTCTATCAACAGTTGTTTTATATCATCGGGTGTGAAGATGTTTTGTTTGTTCTTTCTGGTACCATTTGTAAGTCTACCCGAATTTACCCTGTAGATATTAAATATTAAATCTTATGTACAATTGACGCACGACGCACGTCTGTGATTTAAAAATGTGCAAAACACCTCCCCCTCAGGAAGCACAGACAATCTGTGGGTGTGTTTGAAATCGGTGTAAACAGAGTTGCCTGGCAATCGAGAAAGACTCCTGGGTGTGTCTGTCAGCCACTTCATGAGCTCGTGGGAGTAAGTTCTACCATGTTTTTTCCCTCCCTCTGCCCCTTTATTAGTCTCACATAAATAGGCAATATAGCCTACCTTATATCTTTACTATAAAACTATAATCAATAGGCTATTGATACCATGTTCAGGTATGCTAATAAATGATGGGTTTAACATCACAAAAATAATAGAAGCTTAACGCTGCCACGACGCAGACACAAACGTTATATGCATCTACAGTATATATCTTGTAATGAACGGCACTTTTTGTCAACGTATAAGTGAAATCTGATGACTGTCATATGACCAGTGGGTAAAGTTACTTTAAAAAGTATCAAACACTTGAGTCACTTTTTTTTAAATAACAATGTGTTAGCTACTTAGTTACTTTTTAAGGAAAGTAATGCGAAAGTATGTATTATGTTATTTTTGCGATGATCACTAGATGTCAGCAGAATTCCACACATTCATCAGGAGCACGTCAACTCATTTCTAGTTTTTTTTTTTTTTTCTGGCAGACAATTAACTCTATAATTTCTGTGCCACAATAGAGATCAAAGATGCCTGGTGGGTACATTTAGACATATTTTTTGCTTAATGTCTATGTGGAATTAGCTTAAAAACTGACATGCTAACATAAACAATCAGATGGTGTCCTGAGAGTTAATTACACCTCGATTAGCCCTAAATGGTTCGTATTGGTACTATTGTACTAAGTGTATTAATACATTTTAACTTTTGTATTTTGGAATACACCTCAGTGAGAGCTTAAATATTTTATTGCATATAAATATATATATTTATTTTGTATTTTATTTTTACTTTAGTAGCCTATATTATTTTATGTCCTATACTTTTTTGCAGCGATACCACCAAAGAACCATACTGGGTTCCACAAAAAAACAAAAAATCTTAATGTGAAAAAAATGTTAATAATCTGATGAACGTTTTGTACTCTAAAGAACCTTTTATAGAATGAAAAGGTTTTAAAAAAGGAGTGCAGACCATAAGTGTACAGTATGTTTCCTCATGAAGGAGCATCATACAATGCCACATATAGGCCCACACCTATAATGACTCCTATATTATGCTTTTTTCTTTGTATATTTGTCTAGGTGTGTGTGTGTTTGTGCACTGCAGAGTCAGTACACCTGAGGTCTGCGTATGCTTACTTTACAATGTAGAAAAACTTGAATCGAACAAAAGAAAATTAAATAAAGAACACTTAAAAGTACACACCCTTTTTGATAATAGGCCTGCGTTTGTCAATGTCAGAGGTTAGAGGGTTAGACTTTGGCAGGATTTACATACCGTATACAGACAGCATTTGCTATGTTTTGTGTCATTAACTTCATTGTGTTCTAATGAAAAAAGCCAACATTATTAAGCTTTGTTAAAGGAAGATCTGTGATAAATAGGTTAGGTGCATTCAAAAAGGGTGTGTTTTGTTTATCTGGTTGTTTACTTTTCAGGATACAAAACTAGACTAATATGAATAAATGATGACACTCGTGGCTTATGAGTCACTGTCTTCGCATTTACCTCATAAAGAGGGAAGTACTGAATAATCCTGTTGCTGCACAACCAAACAGTCATTGTCTACTATGTGGTTGTCCTGCACGCATTGTTGTATGTCTGCAGAAGACAGCTGCGTTGGTGTTTGCGTTTCCATGTATAGCTGCAGGATAAAGTTTTCATGTAGTTTCCTTTAAATGATCTATTTTGCAACTCTCTTGCATACTTTGAGGTCAGTGAGTAATAGCATGTGTGTTTACAGCAAATACGAAGCTTGTGATTTAAATCTCCATGAAAAAGTTATCAACAGCCTTAGCATAGCTGGACAATGCTTCTTTCAGATTCATCTCCATCTTAAGTGTTGAATTTTGTTTCAAAGAATGGACACGTGGTGTTATAAACTATATAAACAAAATTGTGGAAAGATGGCGTTCAGGATGGGCGACACCCAAAAATGAGAACAAGAGAAACTTCTTGAATATATACATTTATCATAACCAAATAACAGAACTTTAATCAAAGAAACCAGATTATCGTTTCTTATTTCAAAAAGTGTAACAAGTTACATAAGTATGTCTTGTTTTTCGGGTTTGTCACTGGATTGGGTGTGCTGTAGTTCTTTCATAGCCCAAGTATGAATCATTCCCGCCACTGTGTGTGAGCCTGTGCTGTGGAGCATTAAATCTGTGCTTTAAAAGCAGAAGACGGTTTACTCCAGCAAAACATCTTCTTAACTTGTCTGGGAACACACCGGCATTGAGGTAAGTGCAAGAAAATATTAAAAAAGAAAACACTGAGTGCAAAATCATGAAATACAGAGCTACGACATGGAGTACAATAGATTTTAGAAACATAAGATGAATTTTACAATTAAGGTTTTTGAATTTTACTGCATGTCCCTTGTCTTAAAGAGATTAAAATTATTTTTATTATTTACTTACCATGTTATTTCGAAACGGTAAGGTACTCTTATTTTGACCAGGCAAGAAAAATCAAAGGGATTTAATGCTGTTATGTTTTGGACCACTTTGACTTTCAAAGTTTCCCAGATGCAGCTAAAATAGCATTCCTTTGTACAAAGTTTAATTGCGTAGATTTTATTGTTGCCAATATTTGTTGAATTGCGATTGTCAGATACCTTCTGTATTGTTATAATGTGCATGATAAGATACTGATAGTCATTAATGACCTTCACAAATTCTTTTGATTTCTTTTTTTTCTAGCCATGTCTAAGCTGGAGAAAGCCATTGCGAACATAGTAGAGGTGTTTGAAGAGTATGCAGGAAAAGATGAGAAGAAGTCCCAGCTCAGTTCTGCTGAACTCAGAGATCTTATTAATGGTGAACTAAAAAGTCCTGAATTTAAGGTGAGATTTTGAAAGATGCATTGAAAAAATAAAAAGTTGTGAGAAAGCATGCTATTGGTTGAAGGAAGACAACACCTCCAATGTGATGTTGCAACAAATGTATTTACTCTAATAAAAGGCTGTGCCGTTGAGGCTTATTATGGCAACTTGGCATGAAAGGGGTTTACCCTAATGAGTCATAACATGCATGCATGAGATTCGAAAATATGCCTGCCTTTCATCCAACTTGAAATTACTAACACACTTTGTGAATCCAAATCACACTGTATTGACAGACGGCGACCAGTGCAGATTTATCTTCAGTCACTTTTCAAACATTCAACAATCCAACAAACTCTGATTGTTCAGACAGCGTGGCCTGTGAATTGGCCTTTAGTATATCGAAGATGCTGTTGTTCCTCCTTTTTCTTGCAATACATATAGCTATGAGTGGTATGTAAGTAATAACTTTAATAACATTCCTCTCTCTGTGTCTGTCTCAGGATAAAGTGGATCCAGAGAATATTAAAGAGGTCATGGAGGAACTGGATAAGAACCATGATGGAGAAGTGAACTTCCGTGAATTCAGTCAGTGTATTGCAGGTCTGGCCAGAGGCTACTATAAGAAGAAGCATGGCAACGAGGAGCGCAGAGGGCGAGGCAGGGACAAATGAACACATTTGTTCTTCTCACTGTCGACAATTACCTCCTTTACGGTTACCACAGTACCTCTTATACTGTACTCTAATATTGCAAAGCTTTTTTATGTTCCAAGACAAAATGACAGTAAAAACATGGTTAGAAAAAAATGATAGTCTTTTGTCCTACTACTACATAGTAATGGAATATGTTTCTCAACAGACAGTGTAATGAAACATTTGTTCTTTTATGTACAGTGTTACCTACTTAAGATGACTTGTACATCATTAAATGTCGTAATCTACAGGTTTTACTTTATTTGAAGATCAATAAAACTCTCTTGTGATTGCTCATGTGTACTTTTTATTTAACAGAAATAAGGCCCACAAAACAAAAGGGTAACGCTTTCTTTTACGACCCGCAAAGTACCCCGTAAGTACAGTGAAATAACGCTGTACTTTTCTGTACGTATAGTATAAGTATTTTGAACGTACGTGTAGGTATAAGGGAACAAACTGTAATGCTTGGGTAATAAGGGGGTAACAACCAGATATGC
>CAIGQQ010037975.1:3616557-3647588 GCA_903798035.1 Danio albolineatus | reverse complement strand
GCATATCTGGTTGTTACCCCCTTATTACCCAAGCATTACAGTTTGTTTCCTTATACCTACACGTACGTTCAAAATACTTATACTATACGTACAGAAAAGTACACCGTTATTTCACTGTACTTACGGGGTACTTTGCGGGTCGTAAAAGAAAGCGTTACCAACAAAAGTTATATACACTACTGAACCACTGGCCAGTTCACTTTTGGAGGTTTCATGGCAAAATTTTACCAGTCTGTTGGCCAATCTTCATTAATTGCACATTCCACCAGTAAGAGCAGAGTGTTAAGGTTTAATTAGCAGAGTAATAGCACAGTTTTGCTTAAAACATTGCAATGCACACAACATTATGGGTAACAGATCAGAGTTCATGTCAGCATACCGCCATAAAGGACAAACCACATTAAACAAGAGTAACTGTGGAAGCAAGACTAAGCTGTCTGAAAGGGATGTCTGGGTGCTAACATTGATTGTATCCTAAAAAACATAAAACCACAGCTGCCCAACTCTCCTGATTCTATCTCCTGTTCGTCGGGAACACCACAGGTTCAATATGCATGGCCGTACTGCTATAACCAAATTTTTGGTTACTCGTGCCAATGCCTAACGTCGGTTTCAATGGTGTCAGCAGTGAAAATCGTGGGCTTTGGACAATGTGAAATGTGTATTATTCTCTGATGAGTCCACCTTCACCGTCTTTCTCACTTCTGGGAGAGTTAGGGTGTGGAGAAGCCCCAAAGAAGTGAACAACCCAAACTGTTGCATGCCCAGAGTGAAGCATGGGGGTGTATCTATGATGGTTTGGGATGCAATATCATGACATTCCCCAGGCCCACTACTTGTGCTAGATGGGCGTGTCACTGCCAAGGACTACCAAACCATTCTGTGGGACCATGTGCAATGGTTTAAACATTGGACCCTGAAGGGATGATAATGCACTAATACACAGCAGCAATACTGGCGACAGTGGTTTGATGAACATGATAGTGAAGTTGAACTTGCCCCATGGCCTACACAGTCACCAGACTAAATATTATTGAGCCACTTTGGGTTGTTTTGGAGAAGTGAGTCAGGAAATGGTTTAATCCATCAGCATCACATAGTCACCTAGCCACTAATATTGAGCTATTAACTATTGTCATTCCCAAGACGAATTGTTGCTGTATTGGCTGCAAAAGAATGCCCTAGACCTTATTAATTAATAATTGTAGCCTACAACCATAGACTGTAAAATATATGGATGTAGTATCTGTGATGTCACCCATAGGTTTCTGAAGAGTGCAAATAAAGCTACAAGTGGGTGGGGGCAACTTTCGCCATTTTGTTTGAGCATCATCACACCGACTATGTAACTGAAAATGGACAAAGAGGCAGGGAGATGCTTGCTAGCATTTTGCTTAGATGGGTTTTTCCTTTGGGAGAAAAGCTTAACACTTCATTACCTGTGATTCGTTTGTGTTCTGACCATATGTGCTTGGTTGTATACTATATCAATAAAGTGTTTATTGTTTTTGGTCTTTTAAAAACAGTGTTGTATTACGCTGAACCATTAAGCATTGTGCTAATGACATTTTTCTAGAGGAGGGAAATGGTATACTTCAAATATAGTCTGTGTTAGTAAACGCAAAGCTATTTATGAAATCCAGGCAATTGACTGTGTAAAGCAACATAAAACAAAACAAAAATTTGAAATATATGTCGAGTTCAGGGGCTAATCATCAAGAATTAGAGATGACGTAATGGTGAGCAGCGAGACCTAGCTGTCACTCAAGTGACCTCACCCATAATTATGCAGACTTAATATAAATGAAATGTATAAGTTAAAAATTCTATGAGGGAGAGAGGGATGTGGCTATGTGTCTAAAAAACAGGTGTGTCAGTTGTATTTTGTGTTCAGGTCCTTTTAGACCAAAATAAGTTTGGAGTACCTTTAGATGTCAGAAAGTTGTCAAATGTTTAAAAAAATATATTCAGCCTTTTGCCTACATTGCACATTTTACAATATATATTTTTGGGATATGAAATATTTATGTGGTTTTAATTAATGATTTTTTTTACACCTTAATTCTACAAGTCAAAAATTAACATTTAAACATTAAACCTATTTTTTCTTTTATTACGGTCTGCAAGTAAATACCTATAATTGGGTATCTGTAAAGCGCTTTAGTGGTTTTCAGCATTAGAAATACTACTGTGATTAAATAACTTACATACATTGGTGGATAAATTGTTACAGGAACATAAACAATGATTTTAATCTTGCTGTGGCACTAATTTTACATTGGGTGGTGCTCTAATAAATTTGTTAAGCACTAAAAGCATTCTTTTTTATTGAAAAAGTGATAAATACACACATACACACACATGCACATTTCGTCCTAGCATTTTTTTATGCAAATGTTATGTTTTTTAAAAAAATGTAAATTCTAAGCTACTTTCTAAGTTGAACAAAAATCAGGTGCAGTTGACCTACTTGCAGCATGCAAACCTGCATGCAAAGGTGTTCTTATGACAGAATTGCATTGTAACATTATTTGACACTAATGATTCTGACACACCTCATCCTGTGTGAACGTGCAGCCTTATTTTAAATCTTTCAAATGCACGGTGTAGTCAGGCTATATTTTAATAATATTCATTAAAAACCACAAATGTAAGCACAAACACAGTTACTCTGCCCTACCCTGCCCTATCATGTATTTTTTTCCCTAAAGTGCCAGATCAAACAGAGGTGTGCTGATAGCAATGAAAGCAGGTCTGTTTGAAGAATCTCATTGACTTATTCAAATTGACATTTCTACTGCAATGCAAAGGCAAATAACTCGCCTATTTTGCTTAGGCGTTTGTGCTTTATTACCAACAAAGATTGCTGACAAGTGAGCAGTCGGTTATATGTCACATATATTGACCCAAGATGAAATATAGGACTATAATGATAATAATAGTAATAAATAAAAAGTACATATTCATATTGCAAATAAAACAACCAACAGCATTGTTGCATAACTGTGTTACACAACAACATCTTAAGAGTGCATTTCTGGAGCCAGTCTGAACCTGTTTTACCCACTAACCTTTTTTCTCACGTTTAAGGTGTATATGGAATGTGACCTTCTATACAAAAGCGTTCATGTCATAAATGTCTGACATTTCTTTTACATTTCTTTTCAAATGACAGAAACTTAATATAGAAATTCAAAAACCTTTATAGCTATATATGATATGATATATGATATATATAGTTTATTTTATATACCTTATAGCGGTACATATATGAAAAACATCCAGTTGGCAACACAATAAATAGGACAGCGGTGCTAAAAAACAATATATAGCAATAAAATTGATCTAAAATTAAAATATACATATTTGCCCAAGCTCTGCTATTTACCAGCATCATGTTAACAAATCAGAAGATTAAAATTACATTGCTACAATAGCTTTTAACATAAAGTATACAAAATATATTCACTAAAGACACTGCTTGTAAGCCTTCTGCAGGGACGGTTGTCTCTCTGTTGTATATATTGTTTTTCCCATAGTGCAGTCCCAGGCCTCTGCACCTGTACAGCAGTCTACTGTAAGAGCGAACACACCCACATGTTCCTAAACACACACAAACCCTCTCCATCAGGTTTATTTACATGGAACAGGTGGCCTTTGCTTGGGAGAAATCCTCTGGTACCTGCATCTAGATGATGCAAACAGGAAGAAGGCACCTAGTAAACATGATGATACAAATTGTCTAGATTTAACAGTGAATTCTTAGCATTTGCAGTGCTGAGTGTAATAAGAATGAGTAGGTGTGACTTATCTTCCTTCTTGCTGTCTTCAATACATTAGATTAATTATTAATGTTCATTCATTCATCTTGTAACGAAAGGTCATTTACTGTATGTCAATTTCAAAGTGCATTGGGGTTGAAAGAGACTGAAAAAGAGCAGCATTTTTGATGATTTCCTGCAAGGATTTATTTGCATTTAATAGATGTCTAATAGACATCAATACATAGATGCATGGGCTAGAACAAGGCTTAATTTGGACTGTCAGTGAAAATCTAATAGATGTCTGACAATAGTATAAAAAGGGGTCAGAAAATAGGCAGGAATAAATGTGATGTCTATCTAATCCGTCTATTTGATGAACAGTCTTTGATGTTAGCCAATAAATAGATGTCTAATAAACACAAAACTACTAGGTGAGGTGAGTCCCACGGGGTGTGGAGGCTTGACTTTAAAACCATATGCAAATACAGGCTGGTTGTCTCATCTGTTGTCTGCTCAAAATGCCTAGTAAATAAAAATAATTTCCCTCTGAGCCATTACCATAACTTAGTCATTGGAATCAGGAAGAGTATAGTTCTCTTTATATGCTACCCTTCTCTCTCTTTCTCTCTTTCTCTCTCTCTCTCTCTCTCTCTCTCTTTTTGCTATGTGGCACGATTGGGGTGTGGTGATGTGGTGACAGTTTTAACTGTTTAACTTCAAGAACAAAAGAAAGCATAAAAGCACAAAGAATTTCAAATAGAGCTAGAAAACGGCAAAGTTTAACTGCTACAACAAAAACAATGAGAAAAGAACAACTGGCATGCACTAAAGGGAGCATACCCACATGGAAAGAACCTATATGAGGATATATGCACATATATGAAACCTGCAGTATGTGTATATATGCCACACATAGGCAAAATTGAGGTGCATATATAGGCCATATAGATCTCCCGTATTGCTTATTTATATCCACATATAAGCCCTATATGTACATACAAGGTATGTCTCCTACCTGTATATAGCTCATATCTCACTTTGGCAGCTGTCATTATGCCTGGCTCATATTGTCTATTATCAAGGCAATAACTAAGAGCAAAAAACCTATGTATGTGCGAACACTTGAAATTGGTATCACATGTAAAGAACCTATAAACATATATGTTTATATAGGTTCTGTCCGTGTGGGTAGATTTAAATCAACTAATGGAGGTAAATGGTGTGAAAGTTCCCCTAAAAATGAAAATAATTTACTCACCGTTCACTTGTTCCAAACCTTTATGAGTTTCTATCGTCTGTTGAACACAATAAAAGTTGGAAACCTGTAACAATTGACTTCCATAGTTTTTTTTACTATGGAAGTCAGTGGTTACAGTTTTTCAAATTTCTTTAAAAAAATTAACCAGTATTTCTGTTGATCCAGCAACAAATGACCTACAATTCACATCCATTACCTGATCTCACTGCATGCATGTTTTATAAACTGTGTACCTTTTCCATTCCTTTTTTCATTAATTCGAGTAACCATTTAATTTTATCAAGGGCTAACTATACGCTTTACATTATATCTGAATGAAATTATATGTGACTCCAGCTCAACAATTTTTTTTTAGTATGACACTATGACATAGTTTTATAATTACCATAATCACAAGATTCCACCCTATAAATAGAGATTACATGTTCTTATAGAACCCATAATTACAACTTGAGAATTCTTCACGTGACTGGTGTACCACCTGACTGGTGCTGCTGAATGCATGTTCTACTGGGAGCTGTTCACACCCTCAGATTGGGAATTGTGCGTTTCTATTCCTAAATCAAGTCAGTACCTCTCAGGAAATTCTTGAAATTATGGTAAGCATGACATGGGTTAAATATTTTCAATAGTTTGGTAGAGATCAACATTATATTATTTTTTTAAAGAACGTAATATTTATCAATGGAAATTTAATTGAAATGTAGTTAAGCCTGGCATTTGATTGGGTTTTGCTCACACAGTTTCAGGACCAGAGCCTATTCTGGGACTTATTCCTGCAATGTTACTTGGTCCCCAAACCCAGAAACAATGCCAGAATCAATTCTAAAATGTGTTTGTGTTCACACAGAAGGTATTTCAACAACATTACACTAATTTTACAGAGTCTGTGCGGGGGCAGAATTACCACGGAACTTCAACAAGAACTCGTTATTTTTTGGAAAACACAATGATCAAAATTAGAGAGCAGCATTAATATTAGCATAAAGAAAGAATAACAATCATTTTTGAAGGTCAGGGTAGTCAAAAATGAGTAGATAGTGTAGAGACTCTTGCTTTGAACTATGTCAGTATATCAGCAGTCACATGCAATAGTAACTGACTTCAGACTTGCATAAGCAAGCCGAAACACACAGTCTCAGACATGCAATATCAGATACAATTCACTCAATAGAGCTAGTGACGCCATTGTGAGGGGTTGGGGTAAGGGCGGGGTTAGGTGTGCGCATTTAAACCCAGTCTGCGGCCAGACCCTTCTTGTCACATGATATACTATTCTTTTACACTGCTCTGTATGGGTTTCTCAGCCATAAGCAGATTTTTCCAGAGATTTTCAATCAGGTTTAGTTCAGGACTCTTGGCTGCTATTTCATTATATTAGTCTTTTCAGCTTCATGGTACTACTATACGCATTTCTCTGCATGATAGTGTCTCTTTTCCTGCATGAAAATTGCCAGCTGACTGGGCAATGAATGCAGGGAAGAATCCACATGTTGCTGAAGGAGCTTCTCATAAATATTTGCATCCAGTCTGCCATGTAGCTCTATAAAAGGACCCAATCCTGCTACCGAAATACATCCCTGAACTATGACACTTCCTCTTTCCACAGTTTGACAATGAAATAAACGTTTTCCATTGTACGCAAATGAAGTAAAGCCACTTTCATCAGTAAAGTGAACTTCGGCTCAGTTTCTGTCCACACAACATGCTCCTCAGCAAGTTTGTCAGGTTTGTCTAGCCTTTAGATTTGTTCAACTGATGAAAGATTTGAACATTGCAGAGGTCCTTTCAGTCCAAAATCTCTTCTCTTAATCTCGAGACACTTCAAGAGAGAACTTTAGCCTATTTTGCACTGAACTGTTCATAAACTCCAGCTATTCCAGTATTTTTTTCAATGAACCTATTTTCTTATATCACTTTTATAATGTACATTTTGTCAAAGCAGCTTAACCCAGGTGAAGAAAATAAAATAAAAGCCACAACAATATTTCAAATTTTAGAGCATTCCAACAATTCATGCTTTCATGAGAGCGGTAGAATGCTTGTGTTGTTCAATTAAGAGTAAATTCAAGCTGATTCAGTTCAGTTATGTATACACTGAAGTACAGTTTAATTCAGATCAGTATAATATAATAATCATTACTGATGGACTGTTCCCTTAAGAGCAACTCCACCGAAGCCCAGTTCCATCAGCACCAAACAAGCAAGCCAGTGGCAAGGAACAGCTCGCCATCTCATAAAGTCAGTGAAAACTGAAAAGTAATGCTGCCAATTAAGTAAAGTTTGTCAGATTATTAAGATTTTTTCCATAAGGTAACAGATTAAGGATTGATTAAATTCAATTCATGTTTATTTGTCTGTTGCTTTTCACAATATTTGTTGTTCCAGAGCAGCTTCTCAAAAGGTGTACGTTATTACATTATGGTCAAAATTAGAAAAAGTTTTCTGTATAGTGTGGACAGTGTATATATACCCAGTTAACCTTCAGTTATACAAGGTATAGTGTTCTTTTAAGAAATGCGATATTGACAAGGGTGCAATTCTGGTCTGAGAGGTGGGGGGGACCAAATCTGAGTATAGGTGATAGTTGTGAAACCGTGTAGCAATGTTGAGCAACTGTGCAGAAAAGCCTACATTTCAATTTTATTTGACAATTTATCTTAATATAAAATGTAATATTAAAATGAAAACAAATGAAAGAATATAATTTTTAGGAAATAACTTAAAGAATTTATTTAATTGTTTTTAGGATAAAAATAACAAATTTGGATTTTGCATAAGAAAGTGTTAAAAAAAATCCATATGCACAACACTTTGGCCTGTTTCCCTCACTCGAAAGCTTGACAGAGCTCCTGCGCGTAGCTACAGTTGCTAACCACGATTGGGGGGTGGCAGTTTTTGGGTGTGGCTTAGTGAAGGCAATTGGTTTCCATTCAGTGTTCAAAAAAAAGTTTAGGTAGACCTATATACATTTACTAGTGACGTGACGGCGAACTTCATTTTGCATACACATCGTGAGTTAAGGATTTTTTTTTTTTCGACTCTCGGGGGGAAATTATATGATAAAGTAAATGGTATTTATATCTAAAAAAAAGTGAAGGGGACATGTCCCCCCCTGTCCCCCCAGGAATTGCGCCCCTGGATATTGATGTGTACAACATGTTTTCAATTAAGTATATCTGTATATTGCTTAAGATTTTGTGTTGTCCTCAAAGGGTTGGCAAAATCTTTTCAAGCCTTTGGGCATCATCTCTTCACAGGTCTTGGATCTGAGACTGAGAAGAAACGAGAGGTGCTTCATTATGTGTGTAACTCATTACAAATGCTTAAAAAAACGCTTTTGTATTCATGTTGAGATAACTGAGGAAGGATTGATCTTGAAAGTGGAAAACTGCACAGGGACAAGCAGCAAAAGCTGGAAGGAGGATTTCCTCTGTTGTTTACCATGCCAATGTGCCAGTGTGGAGAGTCAGGCAGCAGGAAAACATTATCTTTTATCAGCCCACAGAGAAAAGTGAGAGAGAGAGACAAAGGGGGTAAGTGAGGAAACAGAGAGACAAAGAGAAAGTATGAAACATGGAGGTGGAGGCCAGTGTGAAGATGGTGTGTGATTTTCCATTCTGAGGTACTCTCAAAAGAATGATTTTTGCTGCTTGTTCAAACTGCTTACATAAAATGGGCTTCTTTTGAGACAGCTTAATTGTTTTATGTTCAATCCACTTAAATTAACAATTAAGTTAACTTAATTAATTTGTGTTGGTACAACATGAAGGAGTTGTGTGGATCCCAGCATTTGTCACAGTGTAAAGAGGAATAGAAGCAATATAACAACCTCAATACAAACACACATACAACCAACCAACAAAAGACACTTTACATTTTGCTACAGCTCACTGTATCATTTGTCTAAAGGTTTTGTCAAATTGGGGGAAACATTTAACTATTTTTCAAATGCCTGACTTCACAGGGGTAATAATTTTTTAATATTAATACTGTTCCAAAGAATATGATTTATGATTTAGTGGTCTCCATTTTAAAACAATCAGCTTCACTCAAGGGATGCAAAATCTTGGAGACTGCCCTAAAATTCCCACCAATCCAAGCCTCATCACACACAAAGCCTTAGCTGCGTGACAGGGTCAGATGCTTCCCTTCACAGGACTCATATTAGAAATGTTTCAGATTACTGTCTGAGTCACACAAACAGCCATTCTGTAATTACCTCGTGTTGAGAGAAGTCAGTAAGCGTGATGCTTGCCTTTGCAGCTGATACGATTATATCTTTGGCATTTATCATATTTAGGATTGTTAGGCTAATGTTAGGCCTTGATCTTCTAACAGTTGGCACTCTGTGAAACAGCACTTATTGAAGAGAACTGTAAGGGAATCAATGACTAATCTTTACACTGAATGCTTGTCCGTCTACATTCCTGAAAAGTTTGTCTTCTAAGGATATACATTCATCTTTTATTTAAAGTTGTCAAAATGGAACATAAATCTTAAAACATTAAATTGTCCATTAAAAGCTCAACTGGTCTCTTCCTTCCCTCTGGTTCTGCTGTTGTCCTAACACCCCCTGGTCTGTCTTGGTTTGCCAAACTTATGTCACTACCTTGGTCGCATAAACCCATGGCTCCATCTGGACATTTAACTCAGTATTATGTGCGACAAATGTATGCGACATAGGTTTGACAGGCCAGGGAAATATCAAAGGGTGTTCAGACAACAGCAGACCTAGTGGGAAAAACCTCAGCGTCAATGCCAGACCATGGTGACCTTAGAGAGCTGGAGACCTCCTGGAGGCGGAGTTCAGAATCAGATGCTGAACAGAACCAGTGGTGACAAAGGAATTTGTGAGCTAGGTTGGATCACCAGCAAAGAAGAACCTTGGGAGCTGAGTGAAATCAGTAGTGACTAGGAGTTCATGAGGTATAGGCGTAGTTAGCGGTGTCAAATGTGCTTGAGAGCTATGTAGAACTAGCAGCAATAAAGAAGGTACGGTGCTTGGCAGAACCAGATGAGACAAAGGAGCTTGAGAGCTAGGTGGGAACACCAGTGACAAGTGAGCTCGGGAGCTAGACAAAGGAAGAGGCGAAGAATGCTTGGGAGCTGGGTGTGACCAGCCGCAATAAAGGAGCTGAGGAGGTAGGTGGAACCAATGGTGACAAGGGAGCTTGGGAGTGGGGTTAGAGCCATCTGTGATAAAGGAGCTATGGGGCTATTTCCTCATTTCCACTGAGCAGTATAGTTTGGTGCAGTACAGTATGGTTTGATATGGGTCACCTTATCAGGTTTGCATCTCCTCTGCCAAAGGTACCCTTTTAGTTGGCGTGATGTTGACTATGACAGAAAGTTGCTGCCAACATCATTCTCGCTCAAAGAAAAGCAAAAGTAAAATAAAAAGCCTTATTACTGTATTTGCATATTGCATGAGAAGCACACAAAGGCTTTACAGTATGTACAGAAATAGTTATTTATAAATCCTAATTTCTAACTTTGTAATGAAAAGGATTTGATGATGCCTGCAGTTCACTGCTAATTACTGAATGTCTGTAATTACAAAACTAATTACAGTCTAAATCATAGTCAGTTCATATAATAGGCCAAAAGGTGGTTATATTAGTGAAAAAATGCATTTATTTATTATGTTGCTGAAAGAATCATTTGCTCATTTGTTTTTCACTTTAAACCCTCATATTTATCCATTTCTAAATGCATGTTTAAAGCCCTTTAGACTAATCATACACGTTATACAATAACGGCAAGTTATTGTCATGAGCTGAAGTTCCTTATTTCAAATGTAAACATGTGGCCAGTACACACAAACTCACGCTGTCCACACATTTTAGATACCCTCAACAACAATAGAGGATACACAACAGATTCTGTTCTTGCTTCTTGGCATGTGGCTGTTCTTCAAATGAAGACGATAAGGTTTGTTTGAGCTCAGGTCGACCATGACTAATTATAATCATAAATAGGGTATATGTGGAACGTCACGTGACCAAACCGGATCCCTGGGTAACACTTCTGCTTATCACCATTTTATATGCGCCATTGGTTTGTTATTGAAAGTAGTAAGTAAGTAGTGGACATTACTTAACTTTGGATACTTAACTTTGGTAGTTCCTGGAGGCTTTTTGTATAAAACAACGCCGTATTAGCAGAGAGTAAAAAACTGGAACTGTTCTACCCAGGTTGACTGGAATGCGAACGTTGCGCATATACCCTATTATATAACGTATAAAACACTACTTACTACTTTCAATAACAAACCGATGGCGCATATGAAATGGCGATGAGCGGAAGTGTTCTACCCAGGGATCCAGTTTGGTTAATGAAGATTCTCTATAAACCAATAACAATCAGCTGTAAATCTAGCACCGTCTTTTTTGGTACTGTTCTATTTGCTAGGTAGCCTTTGGAAAGGGTGCCAAAAATTGATGATGGAAGCAAATGTAAATGCATACTTTACCACACCGTGCTGAACTGTACTATATTGTTCAATGGAAACATGCCATTAGTGGAAGCAGAAGGGGCAAATAGTTCAAAATGGGTTGAACTCAGGAGCTAGGTTAAACACGCAGTAAAAAATGAGTTTGGAAGCTGGGTGGATCCAGCATCTACGAAACTGGGTAAACACATTATTTTGAACACATACATGTTCTTCTGGTGCCACTCATTGTCTGTTCAGAAACCCCTCGTATTTCTGTTTAGCATGTACATTTAGCATGAGAGCTACAATAATATACAGCAGATTATGCTGATGCAGTACGTCAAAATTCCCATACCTCCATTACATGAAAGAAAACATACACAAGCTGACTAGAACACCCAATTTCATATTATTTGAAGGCAAGAAAGGCTACTTCTGCTGAGATTCTGAGGTGCAAGTCCAAAAGACACTTAACTGAGGCTGAAAGAGAGAATTTATAAATGAAAATGAAGCAATGCAACTGAAGATGGTATGTCATGTGACAACAAAAACATCACAGATGCAGTACATCTGTATTCTATTCAAACATTATAGAACTTTTCGGGAGGTCCTGAAATACAAACTTTTTAAAATGCACCTTTTAAAAACAATTTATTGTCTTCTTGTAAACTATAAAAGTGTGTAATTCTAACAACGATGATCAGTGCCAACATGCATGTTATATGTTTACTCTATGCAGTCAATGCAAGGTTTCCAAAAACGCAAAAGTACATTATTAGTGTATAGTTGCTGTGAAAACGTACACAAAACTGAACCTGTCATGACTGTTACCAACTTGTCCTGTTTGCCTTTTTACTGCGGGCAGATTTAAATATTCTGCAAATGAGTATGAGCCTAATCAAATGAATCTTTCCACATCTTCTCATGTTGTGTATGAACAACTCATTTCACACAAATGAACAATGTGAACTTCTTGCCAAGTTGCCATAACCAATATTTTCTCTCTTCTCATGATCCAATCCACTGACTTAACACTGGGAAAAACGTACTGTATGGTCTAAAGCGGATCTTAACCAACACTCATGGTCATAATGGCGCTAGGGAGGTCCCACATACTCAGAGATGGTTTTGGGTGGTGACTCACAAGGAAACTGGCCACAGAGTCCATGAGATTTAATCATGAGCTCTTGTTTGTCTTCTCACTGCTGCTGCATCAATGTTCCCATTGTAAGAACACATAGGTTTGCATGTGTGTGTTGGGTTCTCGCTCATTTAAAGGGACAGATAACCCTTGAAAACTCTGTTTTCTCACCCAACCCAGCAGAATGAAAAAGAAGATATATTTAAAAAATGGTGAGTAAGTTTTGTATGACAGATGGAATTGTCGGTTTTTGATAACCTTTATATAAAACCTAAGTGCAGAAAAGTGAAAAAGTTAAATGCTAAGAACAACTGTGGTTAAAAAAAGCTGAAATTCTGCACAAATGAGTCACCATCACTGTATTACATAAAGGCAAGGTTAAATGAGGCCAGTCATTTTCTCCGCCTTCTTTTCCCCCTCTCCCTCCCTGACTTCTCTCATTTCCAGCTCTGTCTTTAACTCTGTCTCTACTCCTGAAGTTCGAGTACTGAACGTTTCTGACATATTCATTCACTCTGTTGGTTTGAAATGCGGCCCCACCCTTATTTTCCTTATTTCCTTCCTTATTTTTTTATTCTTTTTTTCAGCAGTATGTTGCAAATAATAAATACTACAACCAACACATAGGTGACACATCATCTTGGAAAGCTACTAGTTTGGTGTGCACTGTGGAAAAAAAGAGATGAAAAACTGTCTCTCTCTTGTTCAACATGTTGTTTGGGCAGTACCCTTAATTACTGTAAGTGTGGGTATCAGTAACTTTAAGGAATAGAGCACTTATTTTGACAATTGCTTTCAAATGTTTGTTGTTTTTGTCATTTTAATTGTATGGGAAAAAAATAAATGCTGAAGCTTTAAAAAATTATTTGTGATCTACAGGAAAAATAAAAGACATACAAAATGAGCATTAATAAACAATGTAGACATGTGGGCAGTACACACAAACTCACAGTTTCCACACATTTTTAGATACCCTCAACAACAATAGAGGACACACAACAATGAACAACAAACCCTCAGACGATGCTTTAAATTTTATCTGTTTTGTTTTACAGTGACCTTAAAATCTTAATCTTACTTTCATTTATTCATTTTCCTTCGGCTTAGTCTTTATTTCAGAGGTGACCACAGCGGAATGAACCACCAACTATTCCAGCATATGTTTTACACACCGGATGCCCTTTAAGTCACAACCCAGTATTGGGAAACACCCATACACACTCATTCATACACACATACAACACGGCCAATTTAATTTATTCAATTCACTTAAAGAGCATGTCTTTGGACTATGGGGGAGACCAGAGCACCCGGAGGAAGCCCACACCAACAGGGGGAGAACATGCAAACCACACACACAAATGCCAGCTGGTCCAGCAGGGACTTGAACCAGCAACCTTCTTGCTGTGAGCCAACAGTGCTAACCACTGAGCCATCACGCCGCATTCTTACTCTTACATTTTCTTGCCCAATGAATTTTACTAAATAAAATGTGTCCAAATGTGGTTCTCAAAAAGCATCACAGCATCAGGTACATGCATCAAAGGCCCTCAGGCACAAAGTTATGTTGATCTTTCAAACCATTTAGTGCAGATAAGCTGTAAATCATGCATGACTACAGACAGCAAACATACAGTGGCTTTTGTATTATTGCCTTTTAGCATCATGTAGTCTACAATTACCTAGCGCTCTTAGTAACTGCTTGAGCAGCTCCATTATGAATGTAACAACACAACTTAAGGCTGCACACTCATGGCGTCATTTTTTGATTAACAAAGTCAGTCCAGTGTGATTGTTTCATGACCTTATAATGGTTGAAATATGTGCTCTGTAGCTACAAGAACTGGCCACAAAAGGGTTAACAGCTTGTCTTAAGAACTAATCTGAGCAATCGCTAGTTAGCCAACAGGCTACCAGTCTTGCTTAATGGAATCAAATTAAACCTTGAGCACAACTTGAGTTTCTACATAACTGTTATGAAATGTACTATTTGTTGTATTAAAGTATACACAACAATGATGTACTAAATCTTCTCGTGTCTGTCCAACAGTGTTAAAACGGAAATGGCAAAAATGATTGCCAGATAATGTCACTTGGCAAAGAAGCATCACATGCTTGCACACATACCGTTAGTCCACCATTTTTGCTTTTGTTTATAAAGTATTCACTCATGACTAGACTGAACACATACTATGCATGTACTATGCATAAATTACTCTTTTGTCATTTGAAATCCATGTTATGTAAACTTATTAAAATCTTGGGTAAACCTATATACAATTATTTCAGTATTTCCAGTTTCACTTAGCTGGTTCTCAGAAACAGTGAACATTGTATTTGCCTTAAGGATAAGCTTTTTGTTACTGTTTGTGTTCTGTTATGAAGCTGGTTTAACCAGTTGAGTTAGAGGCTTAATAAGGACAAAAGATGGCAAACCCACCTGCCCCTCAACCCCCACTTTTTTTTCTTTTTTTTAAAATAAACTCTATAATTAAGTAAACATGAGTTTCTATGGTTAACTGGGATGGATAATGGGAGAGAGGGATATTAATGTAGGTGTGTTTGTGTGCTAAGGGCAGGGAACGTGGGGGCGAATTCAGGGGTGGGGCTTTTCGTGGCTTAAAACACTCAGCCTCTTTGGTCAGCCTTCACTCGCTTGCTCTCATTCCCTTCCACTTGTTGCCCGCTGTGAACACCAGAACCAGCATGTCCATGTCAGGTAAGAGGCCAATTGTTTTCTAAAACTGTTTTCCTGTCTGTTTAAATTAAGCTAATGCATCACACTGCAGCACTATTGCATAATTTTAACAGTTTAATTAGATTACTGGCATGCTTGCAGCCTTCACTTTATGATTCTGGTTTATTTATATGCATTAACTGATTCCTAGAATAGTCCAACAGTTTGTGTGTTGGAAATAAAGAGGAGAAAATAGTGGTGGATCAAATGACCAATTGCAAAATCCAGTAGATCTCTCTTTCCGTCTCTCTCTTTTGCCTTAATTAGAGGGTATGTTCTTTGTGATGGCTGTAATTGTTTTTTCGTACTTGAAACAGTAGTTTGTATCCCTCCTTGTCTGAAAACTCCCACTCTTCCGACAGTTAAGGTCCACGCCTTCTCTCCTTCTTTCATCTCTTGCTGTAACTTCTTCCGTGTTTTATACAGTTGCTGGGCGTTATGTTTCATATATATATATATATATGCACCTTTGACATTTTCACAATTTATAATCTATTGGATGTTGATTATTATTATTATATATAACACTCATTTTGTATCATTTTAAAGATACCCAGACAGCAATGGCTATGCTCATTGCAACCTTCCACAAATACTCCGGAAAGGAGGGCGACAAATTGACCCTGTCCAAAGGCGAGCTGAAGGACCTGCTCACTGCAGAGCTGGGTGACATGTTGGGGGTGAGAGATTGCACAATTTTTGTCATAGACTGACCAGCTAAAAAGTAATTTCTCTTGTGATCCCATGATTTAATATGCTTAATTATTATTATTATTATTTTTTTTTTACAATTGTTTATTTTTTATTATACGGTGTAGTTAATTATAATATCATTTAAAAAAAGTTAGTCTTTAGTACTACTTACCATAATAAATATATCGTGAGTTAAGAAGGATGTATCAGCACATCAATGTATTAATTACACATTTTGTGTGTTGTGTTTGTTAAAGAAAACCACAGACAAGGCAGCTGTGGACAAGATATTCAAGGATCTGGATGCAAATGCTGATGGCTCTGTGGACTTTCAGGAGTACATCACGTTGATCGCCTGTCTCACTATGCTTTGCAATGAGTTTTTCGCCCAGAAAAAATAAGTGTGTCCTTACAGAATGGATTTGTCTGTAAAGAAAAAAAATGAATAAAGGTTTTTAATGTTTTGAATTATGTCTGTAGTGTTCTCATTTGTAAATATCCAATAGTAGTTTAAATACACATGAATGTGATACTTATATGAATGTATTAAAGCTATGCGTGTTCACATAAAGAGGTGTTCGTCTAACAGACACTACAAATACAATAACTCGATAGTCAAAATACGCTTTCGGAAATCAAACCGACATATGTCTTTTCAAAACATTTGTTTGTACGTAATCATTATTGGTATCTTAAAGGTGCATATTAGTTCCTAAAGTTTAAGTGACAGCTTATATACCTTTATTTTTAAGAGTGCATGCATTAATGAGTGAGAGAGAGTGAGAAAGAGAGAGTAAATATGTTTAAGAACTAAACTCATAACAGCAGTTTACAGATCAAGTCAGACATCACAAACAGACAGCTTTTGTATATCATTCATCAAGCCAAGCCAACACTGACTGCTATGTGGTCTGCTGCTGTTGAGAACAGTGCCAGGAATGCTCATGTCTTCCCACTCCCCATCCGGCCTCAGTAAAAAAATGTAATTGTCACCCCCTGGATCGGAACTTCACTGCCTTTCACAGATGTAAACAATGCTAAGACGAGATCAGTCGCTGTTCCTTCTTGTTTGATATAGGGAAACAAACTGTTCTTGAGACAATCTGGAGACCACACATAGTTTGGAAGTCTGTACATGACAAGTTGGCGACTTTTGCATAGGTTACTGTGCACCTCAGCATACTGACCACTCTGGGATTTTATTGATTCCATTTTGCTGTAATACCACTAACCAGAGGCTCTAGAAAAGGGGTAATACTTGTGGTGAAAAACTGTCTGAAATTTAAAAAATGCATTGCTATTCTCTCTTTAATGAATTCTGATCATTTTTAACAGCAGGTGGTGCTGTATGCGTTACAAAAAGCCATACCCTGTTTGTACCTTCTTACAATACAGATACCACTTAAATAATGATTAATAAAATTAGGGAAGGTTTAATTAATTACAAGAGTGTTGAAAGTGAGCTGTGTTTTCATTAATCGCATTACATTAAACGAACACACAAGCACTTTTAATATGTAAGCGTTGAAGTGTACAGATATAAAATGTGCCTAAAGCGCCATCTGCTGTTAAAAAAGAAGCAATAATAGTAGTTTATTTCTGGCCATCTGAAAATAGACTGACATAAGAATAATTTTAAATTAACAAAAAACAAAAAACGGTGGGTGTTCGATGTGTTATGTTGTGAGGGCTCTCTTATCATTAGTTTACCGCATTAGTTTACCATTCATCCGTTACCCCTTCAGTATTTCGTTTTGGTTGGAAACTTCCGTTTCATCCTGA
Organism: Danio albolineatus; assembly: GCA_903798035.1. NCBI lineage: Eukaryota > Metazoa > Chordata > Actinopteri > Cypriniformes > Danionidae > Danio > Danio albolineatus. The sequence continues at coordinate 3,629,777 of CAIGQQ010037975.1, read as the reverse complement.
CGTTAGTTGTCATAAAACAGAGGTTAAGATTGTCCTCTTGTTTTCTATTATGACGTACATCCACTTGAAGTGGTCCTGAATTTATATATAAAAAAAAATAAAAAATAGGCCAGTACATGATTCATCTTTTGGGAACCGACTGGATGTTGGAGGATGGGTGTTGAAGGAAAAGAAGTAAAAGAAAAGAAGACACAAGACACGCCCTGATATCCCCGCCCGAAAGGCATTCCATGTGACCAGAAGTGAGGAAAAGTCATTTCGAGGGGGGATAGAAGGTTATTACGTTTGATTAAAGATTCTGAGGGCCAATTAATTTTTTACAAAATAATGAAGTGCACATGAAGTCCAGTGTGTTTTTGAGCCTATTATAAAACATATGTATGTAAATGATTTCTTACCTTTTGTGAGAAGGTATGCTCAGTCAAAAGCCATCAGGTATGCTAAAATACTAAGAAAAACTCATACAGGCTATTCCTACAAGAAGTAATGTGTTATTTCTGGGTAGATCAAAAGCACAAGGTGCAGTGATGATCAGACATTTTGCAAATAACTAATCATGAATCTTCACTGGTGCCCACTTCAAGCAAATGTGATCCCAGAGCAAAAAATACATTATATGGGTAAAAATGGTGAATTTCTTTGACACATCATTTTTATTTTTTTAATGTACAATATTCTTATTTGTCTGCACGATCATTTCCTTTGATTCCAATATGTTCTGACACCCAAATAATAGCTCAAATTATCTTCACCATCTGAATCCTGCATATTGTTTAAAGAGCCCATATTATGGATTTTTGAAAATGACCTTCCATGCAGTGTGTTACACAGCTCTAAGTAAAGTGAAATGTCCAGCTAAGGCTTAAGTCTGAAAGTGCAAAGTGTTTAAAATGATTGATTCATATATAAAAGAGTCGACTCATAGTTGTTTAAATGAATCGTTATTAGAACGAGTCTTTAGCCGTTTCGGCTTGACGTCAACGCGAAACATAATAGTTGCGCGCGCAGACCCCGGTAAAATTTGAACTGCCCGGCCCCGCCCACAGACAGGAAGGAAAAGTGGAAGACAACAAGCACTGTATTGCAGTAAGTGTTGTAGCATAACCGGCTAGAATAACCGTATAACCAGCGGGACAGCAGTGACGTGTGATCTGAGTAATATCTAAGTAAATCTTTATACTGTTTGATGGCAGTATAAAGATTTAGAGAGAAGTTATTGACAGCTTTTGGTTTTCGCGTTTTGCTCTTTGTAGACGGTCCCTAAGGACCGGTCTCTCTCTCTGCCGCCTGCACAGATTAATATGATGCGTCCAGCGCGTAGGCAAAGCTCATTTTTAGGAAAATAAGGTTATAGGTGATTGTATACATTGCGACGGTTGAAAAGAGGTGCTATTTGTGTTGGAACAATGGTCGGTCATGAGTTATTGATCCGGAAAACACGACTGCTAATAACTTTTCTAAACTCATCGGCATTCCGTTTAAATCATGACCCGCGGACGCTGTGCTCTGAAGTGCGAGGGAAAAGCTGTGTTATTTTCCCTACCTGGAAATCTCTTTTCCCTACCTGGAGTGGTTGAGGTTTATTTTTGGTAAAATACCTGAGAATTACATCCCCAACACGGTGCTGTGTTCACGTCATCTCTCTGAAGAGAGCTACACTAATCTACCAGCTTACGACGTGGGATTTGTTGCACGGTTGTTGTTAAAGGATGGATCAATACCCAGTTTATTTGGACCTGCGTGTTCTTCCAGTCTTGTTGACCGTAACAAGGTAAATATGGATGTAGTTGTCTGTATTGTGTTTGCTCCGTGCAGCATGTAGCGGTAGCCATTTAGCTTACTGCCGAATGTAACTATTTGTTGGCTGACAATAGTCCATGAAGTGTTAATTATTACTGAGTGTTTGTTGTTATGATGACGAATATAGCAATACGCTGTTGTACAAAAGCACTGATTTGTTTTCAATATGTTCTGGCTGCTGTCACGTAAAGGACGTGACGTGGTGACGTGACGTGGTAGCGTCACGGAAAGGAGGTGCTTGGGGAAAAAGACTCGCTCAGACGATTCATATGGGAGTCGGTGGGAAAATGAGGTAAAAATAAATAGATATTATAAGACATCGAAAGTGTTTTTTAACCTTGCATACATATCATCCTGTTGTTTGGGACTTCAAAAAGTGAAATTTAACCGTTCTCAACCCACCATATGGGCTCTTTAAAGAACCAGAATATCTGTTCTGCATTCTGAAGAGCATCCTCTGAGGAGCTTCATTTGTAATTAAAAATGAACATGAATCTAAACCAACCTGATTACCTGTTATTTTCTTATCCATTGTAAAACCAATAATAAAGTCAATAATGTTTCAACTTAATTTGTTAAGTTATACAAGCTGATTTGAATCAGTTACATTCATTCATTCATTCATTCATTCATTCATTTTCTTTTCGGCTTAGTCCCTTTATTAATCCGGGGTCAACACAGCGGAATCGCCAACTTATCCAGCATATGTTTTTACACAGCGGATGCCCTTCCAGCTGCAACCTATCACTGGGAAACATCCATACACACACATTCACACACACTCATACACTACTCTCAACTTTAACATACCCAATTCCTTTGTATCACATGTCTTTGGACTGTGCTGGAAACCGGAGCACCCAGAGGAAACCCACACGAACATGCAAACTCTACACAGAAATGCCAACTGATCCGGCCTAGGCTCAAACCAGCAACCTTTTCGCTGTGACGCTAACGTGCTACCCACTGCGCCATGTGTCGCCTGAATCAGTTTCACTTAAGATAAAATTCCTCATAAGGTTTATTTGTATCAACTTAAAAAATTAAAGCAATCATTTTTACAGAGTGGTTATGTTTCATAAGAATGACTACTTCCTCTGTTTTTATTTTGTTTGAATTTTTTATTGGCAGTTTGAAAACGATGTGCATTGCCGCCATCTGCTGTGATTTCATAGGGATTTCAGGTTGGGATTCTTTAGAAATTCAGTAACCGCTTTACAGGTATGTGTAGATCATGTGTTCCAAGCAGATTCAATAGATTGTTTAATGTCACACACTCAAACAAATATTTTTGCTGCTTGTTCAAACTACTTATTTATAATAAGCTGAATCAACACAATTCTTTAGTTTTTTGGGGGGGATAACTTAATTGTTTTATGTTCAATCAACTCAAATTTGTAAAAACAATTAAGTTAACTTAATTAATTTGTGTTGGGACAACATGAAGGTATTGTGTGGGACTCTGCATTTTTTTACAGTGCAGGATTATTTGTTACCCTCCTAAATTGTTCTCTCTGTAGAGAAATGTCAGTATGTCAGAGGTACATATGCTTCACAGTTTCTGGTTCTCTATCTGAGCACATTCCAGATTTATGTTTTCACGTTATTTGTTGGCCACTATAAAATCCTGTACTTTAAGTCCTATACACAATCGAATGAACCAGGTTTTGTCTTGCTAGGTCAATGGGCTCTTCTTTTTAACTGTTACCTTCTTTTGAAATCCTTATAAATGTCTACCTTTCTCATCCTTATCCCACTTTTTTAATCAAAGTTTATTACACCATCTTTGATAATTGATTTAATTTTTGGTTTGCTAAGTGGAACTTGTACTTACTGGGACTGATTTAAGGGCTTCTTATTTCAGTTTCTCCACTAACTCATCGGAGTCCAAGGGAACTATATCAAAAGGTTTTGTTCACTTATTAAAAATCAGCTGATGTGCATTTGGATTTCTCTCACTGAATGCTTATAGGGACCACATAACTGAACAAATCACAGTATTGTATTGTTCGACTTCCCCTACCCACTTCAGTGCCATTATAATGACTATCATCTCAGTAGAGAAAATGAAGCACTGATCTGAGATCCTTTTTTGTATTGTGACATTATATTTGTTTTACAGCCCTGTTTTACCAGTTGCGTCTGTATATATTGGCACTGTGCAATCATACATAATTCCTAAGTGATGAACACCTTGATAGACTCCTCTTGACTTTGAGAGCCTTCCTGACTGGATGAATGAAATATGCTGTTTTCCATCAAGGGTGTTGAAATATAATTGGCTAAAGTAGCATTGGACGGGTTAAAGGAACCAAAGCAAAGACAGACATTCTGGCATGTAACAGACATTTTCAAAGCAGAGTATCTGACTTTAGCATTGCTTTTCAGATAAACAAGACTGTTCGCTTAGCATGTTTCTTAAATAACCGCAAACATATTTTTATGCTTTAGAAGAGTCAAACACTTATGCAGCACTTTTAAAAGTGCAGTATGTCAAAGATTGACATTGATAGTGGTTAAACTGGGTATTGCAGTTCAGATTCAAAACATTTAGTTTTTTATTCACGCAGCCCCTCTCTGATGACTCTACGAAAATGAAAGTTGCCAGATTAACAACACCAACAGGAGTGAGTGTGGCTGAAGCTTGAGCTTTGCAATGTAAGCTGCTCAGATAATGTTTACGTTTGTAATATTTATTTGCAAATTAAAACCTCATTTTGGAAGCTGCTGCTGAGGAGGCTGCACCTGCATATATTGTGGCTGTCTTTAAGACTGAAATTAAATAAACTTTGTTTTCCACCAATGCAACCTGAGGTGCTGAAAAAAAAACTAGGTAAACTGGCATTGGGGCGTCACGGTGGCGTAGTGAGTAGCATGTTCGCCTCACAGCAAGAAGGTGCTGGTTTGAGCCCCGGCTGGGTCAGTTGGCATTTCTGTGTGGAGTTTGCATGTTCTCCTCGTGGGTGTGTGGGTTTGTTGTGTTGGCCAACCAGGTGCTCCGGTTTCCCCCACAAGTCCAAAGACATGTGGTATAGATGAATTGGGTATGCTAAATTGTTCGTAGTGTATGAGTGTGAATGTGTGTGTATGGATGTTTCCCAGAGATGGGTTGCGGCTGGAAGGGCATCCGCTGCATAAAAAATATCCTGGATAAGTTGGCGGTTGATTTCGCTGTGGCGACCCCGGATTAATAAAGGGACTAAGCCGACAAGAAAATGAATGAATGAATGAAACTGGCATTGGGCACAGTCCAAAACAAAGACAGATACTCCAAGATGGAACCTTTTCAGAAGAGAACAACTGACTTTAGTATTGTTTTTCATATTATGGCATTTGGCGCCACGGTGGCCGAGTGGTTAGCACGTTCGCCTCACAGCAAGAAGGTTGCTGGTTCGATCCCCGGCTGGGCCAGTTGGCATTTCTGTGTGGAGTTTGCATGTTCTCCCCGTGGTTGCGTGGGTTTCCTCCGGGTGCTCCGGTTTCCCCCACAGTCCAAAGACATGCGGTACAGGTGAATTGGGTATACAGGCTAAATTGTCCGTAGTGTATGTGTGTGAATGACAATGTGTGGATGTGTTTCCCAGAGATGGGTAGTGGCTGGAAGGGCATCCGCTGCGTAAAACAAATGCTGGATAAGTTGGCGGTTAATTCCGCTGTGGCGACCCCGGATTAATAAAGGGACTAAGCCGAAAAGAAAATGAATGAATGAATTATGGCATTTTTATGATATAGAAGACTCAAAAACGTACATACGGCACTTTTATCTCCCATATCTTCTTATGGATTTTTCTATCAAACCCTTAGATATATCACTTAGACCCCTTAGATATCCATTTAGACATCATTGACTTTCTTGTGAGAATGTGCATATAGCTTAAGTGTTATGAAGCGGACAGGAGACAGAGGTAAGTGATAGTAATGTGGGTTTATTGGTAAACAACAGAGGAGCACACAAGGGATTGCCAGGAGGATTGGTAACCGGAATACTTCTGTTCCTCCGTGGCAGGGACGGTGGAGCACACGAGGAGTTACAGCACACACCAGATACAGAAACCACAGCAGACAGGACACTCAGGAACAGGAGGACTCGGGATCGACAGGAGGACTAGGAGGAAGAGATAAAGACAGGGTAAGTTCAATAGCTTGTATATCTGAGGATGACTTCGCTGAGGAATCGCTCAGTGTCCGCTTTCGTCGAGACGAGCCTGGACACTGAGCGACCAGAGGGCTGTGGCTTTATTTGGTGCTTGTGGATGTGATTCAGCTGGGTGCTCGTTAGTAGTCAGGTGATGGTGATCTTTGTGATTGCGGGACGTGAGAGCCTGACCAATCCGTAACATTAAGGTCTATTGTGGGCTTTATACTTTACTTTATACCCCCACTAAAAGTTGAATTCTTCATTCAAATGACCATTTTTCATATATTTTCTTTTGTGTGAGCTTAATGACTCTGCTCTACTCTGACCTCTAACCTTTTAGTTATCATTATCACAACCTTTTAGTTATCATTGCTCTGTAGCCAGTCTGTAGTCAGTGGCCAGTGGCGATGTGGCCCCGTGTGATGGGCCCCCTCTTCCACATTAACTCTTGTGGATGGGCCCACGCATTTTGTGCTACGCCACTGTCAGTAGCTTTAGTCCTCTGTTTGTGCTTTGCCATGTTTCACTATGGGTACTAATCAATTGTTTATTTAGTGAGCAACATTCTTCACTCCCAAATTTCATTCTAAATTACCAAGATTGCACTTTTACCTACATCAGAAATTCTTCAGTCTTTTTATAACACATCCCAACTCTCTTCACTTTCTATTATTATCTTTTTTTTTGGGTTGCTCCTCACTTGAGATATTCGGAGAACTATATATCCATGTGTTTTTGCAAGCACCTCAACTTTGACTCTTCATTGGATATTGCTTCAGCAGAAATCCCTTGTGCCTCAGTCTTTGGTATCATTCCCTATATTTCCTGAGCTTGCATTCATGTTTTGTACTACTTTAAAAGCTACTCCAGTTTTTAATTATTTGTTTATTTTGCTTCTCCTGTACTTCTTTTGTCTTTAGCCTCTGCTCTTTTATATTTCTTCTAAATAATTTGTTTGATTTTTTAACTTTGTCCAGATATGATAGTGGTCACTGCCGATTGTGTTATCACCTACTTCTCATATAGGCAAGTACCTGCTAGTTCCTGTTATGCAAACATATACTAAGCCTCTCCTATCATTGAGACAGTAATTAATTATCATCCATAAACAATCTTCACGCTGCACTAAAATCCCCACATATTATACATTATAAAAGGTAATTGTTCAGATATTTGTTTTGTTGACCCAAACCTCACATATAATTCCAACTATAATTTGTATAGACAGAGATTTCAAGCAAGTAAAATGTGTTTAGCATTGGCTTAAGTCGCAATTTCAAATATTTCTGTTGGTCTTTTTGGCCACAGTAATCCTGCCTGCAGCGCAAGAACATTTTTACATCCTGCCAAGCAACATTTGCTTCTACCTGCACTTTTCAGAGTGGATTCTTTGGGTGTGGAAAGACCCAAAGTAATAGTTAACTCGAAGCGTGATACTTTGGAACAATTAATTTTGTGCATAGTATATTTTAAGTTGTATTAAATTATCATAACGTATAGCTTTTACTATATTTTTGTGTGCTAAATTGGAAACAACTTCAACTGTACTTGGTATGCATTAAGTATATGCCTGTGTAAATGCATTACATGCTTGTGTTATTGCACGTTTTTTTTTAAAAACCAGGACTTTTTTCAAATAAAAGTGCATAATTGGTGGTTCATTCTGCTGTGGCGACCCATCAAGGGACTAAGCTGAAGGAAAGTGAACAAGCGGAGACAGTACTTTTGAATAAATTGTTGAATTTTCCATATAAGAAGACACAGGTGCATCATGTGACCAAGGTGGAGACATGAGAAGAGCAGAGGAAGGCGGACTGGAATGTACATAAAGTGAGAGGTTAAATGAGGCTAGCCATCTTCTCTGCCTCTTTTTGTTTCTCTTTCTTCCTATGTGAGCTCTGTAATTTTCCAGCTCTAACTCTGTCACTACTAGACTTGAAATACTAGTTCTCCTCTCACACAGTTGGTTTGATGTGGTTTCTCGTTCTGTTTTCATTTCTTTATATACTGCTTCATCGGTATGTAGCTTAATTAGAAAATTTATATGACACCATTTAAAAAAAAATAGAAAACTTGTTTGCGATTTGGCCACTCGTTTACACAACTGTTTTGAGGCCTGAAAATGGGAAAACATTTTGCGTTGCTTTATGTATTTCGTGTTCAGTAATATGCAAATACTTGACAACCAAAACAACAAAAAGAAAGCATGTTTGTGCATGCACGTAGTGTTTCAAAAATGACATTGCCCATACTTGCCTGGCATGCAGATCACAGCGCTTTAAATCTTTTTGTGGATCAGTGTGAACAGAGACAATTTTTACAACATTAAAGAAGTCAGGTATGCATGGCACAGGCTTTTTTGTATTATTGTTTTTAAGTATGGACAAGCAGGGCAGTTTAGAATTGCAGTAGCTACATGTGAAAGATCATATAAGATATGCATGTAAGATATGGTGATACCTGGTCTTAAGAACTATTCTGCCTAACTATATTAATTGATTGGTCGATCAGTCTTGCTTTTCGATAAAGATTAATGGTTTATCACAAATTAAGTGTCAATGAAACTTTCATGAGACCTGTTTTGTGGCATCAGGGAATGTATACAGGGCAGCTGCTGGCCAAAAGGGTGCCCTATGCGAAATTTTACTGTGGTGCCCCCACAGATGAACAAAAATACACAAACATATGTATTTAAACATGTATTTATTTATATACATAAATTTGCATATAAACACTACAAATTATACTTCAACATTCAAATATTCACATTACAAAATAATAGTCTACATTAAAAAAAACACGGACATGTCTTCTGCAGAAGCATTCCCAAACTCAAACATTTACAAAAGGTTAGGAATAAAACCCTCTCTGTACCTGTAGAGATGGAAGGTCCTCAGTGCTGCATCCTGTATCTGTACCTGTGCAGCTGCTGGTGCCTCTGGAGCAGGGCTGGATTATGCCACCTCATCTTCTTTTGTGACAAATTTCAGCATTGAACCTGCATTGTATAATGCAGAAGAAATTACTCATTTACAGAAAAACTCATGACATACCATTAAAACACGGAGCTAGTCCAGCACTCTTCATAATGTGTCTAAACTACAACCAAAATGTGGATTTGACTTGCACTATAATCTATGGTGACAAAAGCTGACCCTTGCTGTCAGTATAAATCAAAGACATTTGCGGTTTTTAAGAATTAAAAAGTGTATTAAAATAGTGTCATTTTTAAACAAAAACTTTAACATTCAAATAAAATAAAAAAATCACGGAAAATATATTAGGTCATATGTTTGTTTTTGCTTTCGTCAAAAATGTATTTTTAAAAATGTATTTAACAACATATTATCAATATATATATATATATATATATATATATATTTACACTTAGTGTATGTACATATTATTAAATAAATGTTAAAATATTTTTTTGAGCAACCGAGATGGTGCCTCCCTCCAGAGTTGAGGCGCTACGCAGCCTGCATACTCTATAGGGAGCGGCGGTACTGTGTACATAACAACAATGTACTAAAATATAATTTGTATTATTAAAGAAGTTTGTGTCTTGTCAACCAAACTGTCAAAATTTGTCTTTTCAAATCCATGAAAATGGCTAAAAATGCAATGAAACAGTACATGACTGTGCACATACTATTCTCCATTTTTTGAATTAGTTATCTTGTATTCACTCATCCCTATAAACAATTGGTGCTCCAACCATGCACTTGAGACAGACCAACCTTCCTATAAAACATGCCCATGCATATTTTTAAAAAATTATATATCAGGCCCCTAAAATTCAGTATCATGTATGTTTTTAGTTGAAAACAGTGTCATGTAAACTTGAAATTGGTAAACAGCAAAATTGGTTCTCGAAAACACCCAGCTTACACTGACGGTTGGTGTAAGAATTGCCCAAAGGCTAAGGTCTGAATTTTTGTCTGTTTTTTTTGTGGCTTGAGCTGGTTTAACCAGCTAAGTAAGAGACTTTACAAGGACAATCATTTAAAAAAATACATTTAATTAACAGTGCTATTAGTAAAAAATAAAAAAAGTATACTTTCAGTCTACTTTTTAAGTATACTGCTTTAAAATACACTTTATGTACATCTAGAAATATATTTAAAAATTGCACTTATGTTCTTGACTTGTCACTCACTATCCTTCAGCTTAGTCCCTGATTTATGAACAGCTAATTCCTCTGCATATTTTTTATGTGACAGGTGCAACCCAGAACTGGGAAACACACTCATACACTCATACTCATACACTACAGCCAATATAGTTTACCCAATTCAGATATACCGGGGAAACCGGAGCAAACCCACTTGAACCTGCAAACTTCACACAGAAATTCCTCCTGGCCCAGCCAGGACTCAAATCAGCAATCTTCTTGCTGTGAGGTGACAGTGCTAACCACTGAGCCACTACAGTACAGCACCTGGTATTCTCAGGTGATCACCCATCCAAGTACTATCCAGGCCCAACCCTGCTTCCGAGATGCAATCAGACATGCTCAGGCTGGAATGGCTGTAAGCTACTTGACTTGTACAGACTGAAAAGCCTTCGAATTTTTGGCCAACATAATTGTTCATTGACATACAGTATTTACTTAAATGCATAATTACGTATTTTAATGATAGTTAGCTAGAAGTGTGCTTTACTTTGGAATAACTAATAGTAACTAATTTGGAATAGCTGTTATTAAAATATAGTAATGCATGGCTCATACGTTTGCTTGCAGTTTGAATGAAAATCGTAATTGTGTACTGCTTGTGCACTTAAAGCATATTGTTGCACTTATAGCACACATTAAAAATGACTAAAATAATAAATGAGCCAATTTATTCCCAAGTAGTATTCTGTACTACATTCATAAGCATACTACTATTAGTACATATATGTTAGTAAACTTGCTACATGAAGCATATTTAAATATGTACTTCAACAGTATTTAAGTGCTTCATAAAACAAACTTAAAATAATAGTTTTTATTTTAATAAGGGAAGAGATGCCAACCCACCCTTTTTTCTTTTTTTTTCCAAAAGAAATGATGTAACAAAGAGTTTGTATGGTTTAAATAAATGTAGGTGTGTTTGTTTGTTAAGGGTTGAGAATGTTTAGTGTGGAAGAATTTGTGGGTGTGGCTTTTTTACTTTATAAAATACTCAACGTCTCTCAACCTGTTCACTCAACCTGTTCCCTCACTGTTTAACTCGCTGTTCACTTGCTTGGTCTTTGTTCCAGCCAGAAACATGAGTGGCAAAACGTCAGGTAAGATAATTTTTTTATCATTGGTCTGTTTTTCTGTTTGTTTAAAATAAGCGAACACATCACACTGCTGCAGCACTACTGGTGCATTTTAAGAGTTTAAATTACTCACACACTTGCAGCTTTCCCTTTTCAAATCTGATTTGATGGCCGATGATCTAATTTGATGACCGACTTGTCATTTGTGAAAATGAATCCGCCAATTTTAATGCCACTTTAATAAATTCTTAGAGCACTGGTGTATCTTGGAGTGTTTGATTTTAATAGTAGGTCTTTAAAGGAATAGTTCACCCAAAAGGAACAATTTACCCACTATTTATTTACTCCCCCTCAAGTGGTTCCAAACCTTTATGATTTTCATTATTCTGTTGAAGACAAACGAAAATATTCTGAAGACAGCTGGAAACCAGTAAGCATTGACCATTTCATAATATTAAAACAAAAACAAATACTGAATCAGTGGTCAGTTTCCAGCTTTTTTCCATAAGATCTTCTTTTGTGCTCAACAGAAGAAAGTCAAACAGGTTTAGAACATGTGAAACGTGAATAAATGAGTGAGTAAATTTTCAGTTTTGAGTGAAGGATCCCTTTAACGAGTATTAAATAGTTTCAGAAATACACTATTCCTCAACATCAATGTCTGAAAGGTTATTTTCAATAGACTATGATGGATATACAGAAAAATGTAACTATATTAGCTTGCACTAGATGTGCTGGTTGAAGCCTTATGGTCTGCAGCCCTGCCATCTCTGCTAATATACTCACAAAGTAGCCCAGTCGCCTGTTTTGGTTTATGTTTGAGAGTAAATGTAGCTAGACAAAAATACAGTACATTTGATGCACTTTGGATGGCATTGCAGTTTCTGTAGCAGAAATAAAGTGCCATGCAAAATCTAACAAGCAATTGGATTATGCATCACAACTGTGCCGGTGTGCCAAATCTCATGCAAGAATGTAGATATATAGAAAGGAATCACTGCTTATATATGCTTATATATTTCATAGTTTCAAAAGTAACCAAAAATATATTTAATATAGATATTTATGCATTTACTCAATTACCGTACACCACGACAGTAAATGACTGATGATAAAATGGAGTAAATGGTCTCTCTCTTTCTGTTCTAATAGTTTGTTGTGTTGGCCATCATTTGTTTGTACTTGAACTTGTACTTGTTCGCTGTAAGGCTATCTCACTGCAATTTGTAACTTTTTGATTTAGTGGCTAATTCATTCGTACAATTTAGTACATTTTGGTCATCCACCGATGACGGTTGGGTTTAGGGGCGTGGTTGGGTGCCACTCCTCCTTTTTAAAATCATACGACTGAACCCCACTATAGCCACTAAACTGACAAAACGTTAAAGAGTTACGTTTCCTCATGAGATCGATGGTGAAGTAACAATTCACACCATTGACTACATGGCTAATATTAAGATAATAACTGCTTATAGTACTTACTAAAGAATGGACTTATTTTACATCCCTAATCATACTCAATAACTGCTTCCATACTGACTAGTTTAATAAGTCATTTTTTATAATTCTTTGAATTGTCCCTTTTAATCTTTGATCCAAATTGTGCCGTTTTGGTGACTATAGCTTTAAATTCAAATGAAATTGTGCTCCGGGCCCTCTTTTTTAAAAGGTGGTGGGGCTACACATGCCTATACATTAGATTCAAAACAGGACTAATGTCATCTATGAAAAAACTGAAAATGTCAAAAGACGTGGCTCAGAAGATGGTAGACTACGGTGTTTATTTATGCATCCTAAAACTCAACTATCATAATACCTTTTAGTCACTTAAATTTAGGCACATCTCTAATGGTGGATGGCTGCTTCTCATTCTGATCTGTTTATGCTAATGAGGGAGAGATTGTGACTATTGGGTGGGGCCTTCTCCTTCTGATGAAACGTACAAAGGGAGAATGTCAATCAAAGTGTTTCTGCAGACTGTTTTTAACAGGTGTGATTATAACAAATATATATATATATATATATATATATA